>BQNB010032011.1:0-53510 GCA_026074375.1 Tanacetum coccineum
ATTAGGTCATTTAAGCTCCTAAATCATGTTTAAACTTTACCACCACTTTAGCACAAGGTACAAACACTTAATGCATGCCTTCTAAACCCTGAACCTAATCCCTAAATCATTCTAAAACCTAATTTAAAACCCTAAACCTTAAACGAAACCCTAAAACCCTAATTTTACTTTAAACCTAAAACTAAACCCTGAACCTTAAAACTAAGCCCTAAACCTTAATCCTAAACCCTAAACCTTAATCCTAACACTAATCCTAAACCCTAAAATAACTTAAACCCTAACCCTAACATGAATTAAAACCCTAAAACCCTAACCCAAAATCAAACCAACCCGTCACCCCTTTTTCTTTCTTTTTACCCATTTTTAAACCAAACTAGCTAGCACCTCACCTTGTCACCTCCTTGCTAGCATGCTTAGCACCTTAAGCAACCAACCAAGCACCTTACAAGTACCTCCATCATCTCCTTGTCACCCTTTCTAGCCGAACCCTCATAAACCCCTCCAACACCCTTCCACCTTGCCTAGCTATTTTTCTATCTCACCATACTCACCATCTAGCCTTCATTAGTCACTATCTACATCTCTTGACCCTTAGCCATCAACAAAACTTGGGCACCAAGGGTTTTGAACCCTATATATAGCCGAATCCAAGCAACCATTCAATCACACCTCAAATTTCATCATATACAACAATGGAGTCTTAACTCAGACCAAGAAGGATCAAGTCAAGTACCTAAGCTCAGAATAGAAGCCAAGAATTAAGAAAAAGGAACCCTTGAAGTCGTTACTAGGCGTACGAACCCGAAAACCCCATTTCGACCTATTTTAGCTCAAGTAAGCTCAAAATCTTGTTCAATAATTTTATAATCTGTATTAGAATGTTCATAATACTCTTAAGATCATATATGAACTCTTGTTAAAGCCTTTAATCCTCAAACCTATGCGTTTTTTATTAAAACCCTAAAAACAACCCGTTTTGATTTTCTAGCTAACAAATCTTTTTTCTAAACTTTTGTTACGTTAGAACATCTTATTTTAGCTTATTCTAATAAGCTATAACCTGCAAATATCATTTGGAACCCTAAAATAAGCTTGCATGGCTTTTTGGACTTGTTTTGCAAATAAATCCCATGCAAGGGGTATATATCGTAACTTTCTAAAATTTATAACTAAAGGGGCGGAAAATGTCATTTTTTGAAAGTTATAACTATAAGGACCTATCTTGCCAAGTTCTAAAGTTAAAGGTTTAAATTATATATACTTTATATATAAAGGACTAAACTTGTAAAAGTTTATAAACCAAGGGTATATATTGTCATTTTTGCAAACTTAAAAATATAAAGTATAATATTTTTATATAAATTATAAAAATATATATTAATATTATAAGACTCGCTTTTATTAAAACCCGACATATTTATCGTTATTAATCAACGATCGACGCATTATAAAACAATTACGTTATATAATTAACGTAACTTATCATCAACTAACTTTTGAAGAAACTTAAAATCCTATCGTATCACGTTACTAGGGATCTTCATGTAAGGAGTTTCATTTGGGTATACATTTTGACGAGTTTGTTGGATTTACGATTTAAAGTGTCCTGGCTCCTCAAACGTTTACTACATGACCTCTGAATTATGATGGCCCGAACAGTGATACAATACTTCCATAAATTAATAAATCAAAGTAATACGTTAAACTTTATAAAGTTTTGAAACATAAACCATCACACTAAGACTTGACATATTACCCCAGGTTGCGTGACGAAGCCGTTACTTTCACTTTATATACTTTTGCCATCAATCAGATTGCCCCTGTTAAGGTGAGTTCATAGCCTCGCATTTTAAATCTTCTAATGTTTTCATAAACCCGCGAGGGGGATACATGCTATAAACCATGAATACGAGTATTTTTCCAACTGTATTCTATCCTGATATATTATTGCCTAAGTCCTTACTTTTGCCATTAAGACCCCACTATCATGAACCGTTAATTACTTTTCGGAGTAAGCGCGAATGCTGTGAATAGATCTATTTGGGACTGAGCTTCCCCGTTGGTGTACCTATACTTTTTGGTAACCAAACACACTTCATTTGAAACACTATGCGGGTGTTTGGCAAAGGCACCCGTTAGGGCTATTTATTGTGATTATTGATTATCTCAAGGTCTCGGTGCATGAGCTTCAGGCAATAATACTGTTTTCTATTATAATTGTACTCATTGCAATTATTACACTTATGGGTGTATAACAACGTAACCCACTATTGAACTTGTATTCATACTGTTTACCATAAACCTATGAATATCACTCAACCATTGTGTTGACCTTTTTAGCATGTTTATCTTAGGTATTTGAGCAACTTATGGCACAGAGTGGCACGGACTTGAAGATGGCTAAACTGTTATCATTCAAACTTTATGTTTTCATGTAGATTTTGGGGCTATGTTTGTAAAAACTCTGATGAAATAATGAATGATAACTTATCTTTTAAAAACATCTCTTTTGAGTCGTTTTCTATGATTATGACTGTTGTACTATGAAATAATACCCCAGATTAGCTTCCGCTGCTATATGTCAAAAATAGGGGTGTTATACTTAATCTATTTGTTTCTTGATTTTTATTTAACAACAATTTACTTCCCTCTCACCTAATGATTAGCCGATGGTTTTATGCAAATGAGGACTTGTTCGAGCATGCATGTCTATTCCGTCATTACGGCCATGTATGTATGTCTCAGCTGCCTCGTTGGTTTACGATTTTTGGTGAAAGTTAGAAGATTCCCACCCTATATCATTCTTTATCCTAACGGTTGGTTAAATTCGAATGAGGTTGTGATCGAACACACATGTCTATTCCGTCGTTACGGCCATGTATGTGTGCTTTAGCTACCTTATTGGAGTGGTACTTCTGGTGAAAGATTGTAGAATGATCAACCGTAAGACTTTCCATACAAAAACACATATTTACCTTTATAAACTTGTTACTCCTTGGCTTTAGTGGTGGAGATGTGTATTCTTGCCAAGATTATGATAGAATACTCGTCATGACCGAGCAATTGAGCGAATTAGTTACATGTTACCACATAGATTAGTTGAGTGATTTGAGTGTTTTCATCTTCTTATTTCATGAGGTGTTTGGTTGTGTACTTGTAATAGATTAAATAAATGCTTTAACGGAAAATATCCTTAGGGGTACATTTTTATAAACTTCTAAAGGCTACTTGAGGACAAGTAGGATTCAAGTGGGGGGATATTTGATAACATCAAATAACGTCTATTTTATAAGATCATTTATCCCATGTTATTAACCCATTTTGTATAATTATTGCAAAAAATTGTTACTTAATCATTTGTATTTGAGAATTGCAGTAATTATGGAGTACATGGTAAAGTTATGCTAAAAGGCACGCACTTTGGAGCATAAACAAAGAGTTCAAGAAAGTCTACTGATCTGACAGCAAATACACCGTATTATTCTAGACCTATACGACGTATCCAAGACTTTGACGAATCAAAAGACCATTGCCTGACTTTGAAGAATACGCCGTATCCACATCAACGATACGCCGTATATGATACTTTGGTTAACGAAGAAGAATCAACTAGTTTTACCTTAATACGACGTATCTATCAAGAAGATACGGCGTATCCGTGCCTACACTTCACAAATAACCATGAAGGATTGGAGACCCAATACGCCGTATCTAGGAGACATTAATACACCGTATTCACATTATAGTAATAAAATATTCAGGAAGATATCAAACGTGGTCCTTACTCCAAGAAATCCCCAATACGCCGTATCCCACATTGCTCGATACGGCGTATCGACGAGTTTCCAGACTCTATAAATAGACGATCTAAAACTCAATTTTAGGTATGCAAGTGAATCCCTAAACCACCAAGTCGACCAAGAGACAAATAAAGGAGCATTGAAGGTCAGAAAAAAGCCTCAAGATCATAGGAAAACTCTTGTAATCTTCGCGCAACTGAATACGCGTTCGATTAAGGTTTCTTTATTTTAATCGTTCATATATCAAACCGTGTGTATTTTTACAATGACTATCGGCTGAAACCTTTAGGTATCAGCCATGTTTATGAAGATCTAATTTTTGGTTTGTTTATCTTGATTGCTTAATTTATCGTTGATTGTTGTCTATGTTTATCGGATTTATATTCGTTTACGGCTTAAGTTTGGACCTATCATACCAACAGGTTCCCTACGTCCACATATTTACTGCGCTGGCAACTTCCGGTGTGTGTTTTGGCATAGTCTAAGAGTCCGGATAGCCTCTCCCAAATTGGCAATATATAAATCTAGAATGATATTAGAACACCAAATATTGACTATCTCTTCCCTTAGATTATGAGCATAAGATAGCCAAAATGTGAGCTTGGTACCAACATAATGTTCTAAAAAAAATTCAATTGGTAAGGATTCGGACAGTGGACTACTAGTATATAAAGAGTCGTTAAGCAGTAAGTGGGTAAAGTCTCCATGAGTTAGGGTTTAGTAAGAGCACCATTATTAATCTCCTAAGATAGATTATAATCAACAAATTCTTGCTTTATGCGGATGCGTCTAATTGTGACAGGATTAACGTGTGTCTAGTTCTTAGGAAGAAGTACCGCCTAAGTCTAGGAATGATATCCCCCTTCGAGATAAGACAATCATTGCACTAAATAAACAAAGCTACGTTTTATTAGATTATTCATGGTTGATGCGTTTTCCTTACATTAGTGTTTGACCTCTCCTCTATCGTTTGTTTATCTTCTTGCGTGTGTTTATTGCTTTACTTGTCATCAAAACCTTAGGTTAGATACACAAAATCATGCCAGTCTCTCAGGCTGAAACCCCCCTTTTTGCATTAGTTTTAGGTTTAACTTCGATAACTAAAATACTGATAGAATTAGGAATTAACGCTCTCGCTCTTAGTGATCGACACCCTACTTACCACGAAACTTCATCTGACCGGGTACACTGCCCGTTAAAGTGTTGTTTTTAGGTATAGTCGGCATAAAATAAATAGTAAAACTTGATACATAAATAACACCTATACAATGACACATTAGTGGAAGTTTACAGATTATGTTGATTTTTGCTTTGTTAACTTCAAGGCCTGCTCTAGATACTTTGTGTACAAGAACGATTCCTTCTTTAACCATGAAGTGATATTTTTCCCAATTAAGGACAAGATTTACATCTTTATAATGGTGAAGCATTTTATCAAGATTTTTTAGACAGTTATCGAAAGAGTTTCTAAAGACGGAGAAGTCGTCCATAAACACTTCTACAGATTCTTCAATCATGTCAAGAAAGATAGCTAACATACAACTTTGGAAAATAGCGGGTGCATTGCACAAACCAAAAGGCATTCGCATATAAGCGTATATTCCGGAAGGCATGTGAAAGTATTTTTTTCTTGACCCATAGGGTCGATTGGTATTTGGAAATATCTAAAAAAACCATCGAGGAAATAGAAGTATTTATTTCATGCGAGTCTTTATAGCATTTGATCCATGAATGGGAATGGAAAGTGATCTATCGTTGTTGCTTCATTGAGTTTATATAGTTGATACAAACTCGCCAGCCTGTAACGGTTCTTATTGGGACAAGTTTATCTTTCTCATTTGTGACTATTATAATACCACCTTTCTTTAGTACACAGTGGATGCGACTAACCCGAGGGCTATCAGTGATTGGATATATAATCCCCGTATCGAGGAGTTTTACTATTTATTTTTAAAAACTTCTTGCGTATTTAGATTTCATCGTCTTTGTTTTTTAACAACTGGTTTTTTGTCTTCTAGAAGTTGAATTTAATGTTTACAGAAGGACGAACAGATACCAAAATTTTTTGTGGTCTTCCAAGCAAAAGCTTGCTTGTGTCTTTTCAGAACACAGATGAGTTTCGTTTTATTTTGTTCAGAAAGCTGAGATGATATGATCACAGGAAGAAAAGAATGTTCTTCCAAGAATGTGTATTCTAGGTGATCAGGAAGAGGTTTGAGTTTAAGTTCCGTAGGAGGTTCATTAAGAGATATCTTGATTTTATAAGCAGTATCGAAGGTTATTTTTTCAAAGGTTGTTCCTTCTTCATCGGATTCAGATTCAGTATTTTCTTCGATATTCGTGGCTATGATTTCATCAAATCCAGCAAAGATTTTATCTTTGAGAGGAGTTCCCTCGATGGAATAAAGGATTTTGCTTCCTTCACCGAGAAGAGCATCGAAATATTTTTCTAAGATTTCATCATTGACGTTAATGCTGAAACATGTATCATCATTAGAATATGAGTGTTTCATTGCGGAATCAATCGAGAATGTCATTCGCTCTGTGCCAACTCCAAGATTGAGTTGCTTTTGTTTAACGCGAATGACTGTGTTTGCAGTATGTAGGAAGGGTCTTCCTAAGATAAGAGGAACTTTACTGTCTTCTTCCATTTCGAGAATAACAAAATCCATGAGAAAAGCAAATTTACTAACTTTGACTAGCATATTTTCAGCAATTCAAATAGGGTATTGGAATGATCGGTCTGCTAATCTTACGCTTATTTCGGTTGGTTTTAAAGTTTTGAGAGATAGTTTTGCATATAGAGAATATGGCATAAGATTAATGCTAGCGCCAAGATCGGGCAAGGCGTTGCAAGAGAAGGTTTTGATAAAGGTACAAGGGAAAAGGAAACTTTTGAGGTCTTCGAGTTTGGGTGGAACTTTGTTTTGGATGATTGCTAAGGAAAGCTGAAGAAATTTGTTCAAGCTTATGCTTGTTGCTAACAAGTTCTTTGAGAAATTTACCATAGTTTGGCATTTTTACTAATACATCGACAAGAGGTATGTTGATTCGAACGACTCAAATCATGTCGAGGAATTTTTAGTACTGGGCTTCCATTTTCTCTTTTCGAAGGCATTGAGGATATGGGATTCTTGGTTTGTATGGTTTAAGTGTTGGTGTTTCTTTAATTGGTTTTGGTGCTTAAGGTTTAGGTTAAGGTGCTGATTCCTCGTCTTCATCATCACTATCAAAATTAATAGAAGTCTGTGAGTCATTTTGAAGATCATTTGGGTTGGTGGGTGGGTCATAGGATTTACCACTTCGTGTAAATATGACATTTACATGCTCATTTCAAGCTTGTGATGGTTGGTATGGTTTAGATGGGTTACCTTGGGGGTTTGGTTGAGTGTTACTTGGGAGAGATCCAGAGGTGCTGATGGTTTTTGGTTGTTGTTTCAAGTTTGTTTTTAAGGTCCATGAACTTTTCTTTAACAAAAGCGTTTGTTGAGTGTTGAGCTTTTATAAAATCGCTTAATTATTTTTGAAGGTCGGGTTTATCATCAAAGTTGGATTGGTAATAGTCTTGATTGTAGTCATTTCTTCTGCTAGAACGCCAATTATCACGATTTGAGTTTTCCGTAAATTTCCGGTCAACCTTTTTAATCATTTTCATTCCTTATTTTAACTTTTATAAGTTACATGTTAATTTTACGTTAAACCAGGAGGTTATCCCGCGTAAAACTAAAAATCGTTATCGATAGCGTTCTGACGTCGGACTGAGCTTAGTCTTCGTGAATTATACTTAACAAAGTCATTCTATGTTATTTCGTGGTTTACGAATATTTACGTTTGCGATTTTATTATTTTTGGCGTGAGTTTGTGTCTTTAGCGTTTTATGTCAAACAGAACCCCGAAAACTTACCACCTTTGCATGTAAACCTATAATACCATTATACAAGCCTCCTAGTACAAAATTCAAATTTCATGCCCTCCCCTAACCCCTCATATTTTTGGTGCAAGAAACAAAAAGAAAAAGAAATCAAATTTTGAATTCAAAAACTACATCACATGCATGCATAGACAAAGAAAGTGACATGCTTGTCTTTTTCCCCATTTTACCCAACTAATACTTACACCTTCTTACAAGGCTTGGACCACATGTAGATGAACCAATGAGGATTAACCTTGGAGCCAAAGTCATGAGCCATGGCTCACAAAGTTGGCTCACTCTTTCTTTCTTTCTTTTTTCTAGCCGACCACACACGCACACACTTATACACATTTTAGAGCCTTGACTTGGTCAACATTAAAACTAAAACCCTAAGTCTCATACTATATAAACCATATGATAGAACATTAGGTTATCTCATTCTCACATAGCCTTAACCAAAACTTATCTTTTCCTTTTCCCTGTCCTTGGGTCTTGGCAACAAACAACACACACAAACCATCCATAACTTTGAATCCTATCATAAACCACACATTTTAAACTCTATTTTACCAAGATCTAAGGTGTTTCGAAGAAAGGGTTTCTTTGATTTAGGGTTTATTTCAAGACCCAAGAGTTAGGGTTTTGTTTTTATAAGTGGGTTTTTCAAGATCATCATCTTCTCTTATCAAGTTCTTTGTTTTACCATCTTGTTCTTCATCTTTTTGTAAGCAAAACCTAACCTCTTCTTTTGATTTCTTATGTTCTTGTACGTTCTATTCAAGATCCATCTATCCATATGTTTGTGTTATGATTTTTTCAAAGATAATAAAGTAGATTTTCATTTATAATGAAGTTATTAGTGATTTTAAACATTTATGTTGTAGTTTTGGTGAGATTAAGTGAACATGTGTGTCGCAACAAAGATAGTAATGGGATTAGAATAGATTAAGAGTGTATTTTGTTGGTTGGATTAGTAGTGAAGGGGTTTAGATTAGATTAGGCACTATTGTGAAGTTTGGTTGGATTTTTGGAAGCGTATACGAAAAGTGTGCTTGCTGGTCCGAAATTATTTTGAGGTTTTCAGCCACTTAAAAATGTTTTCATTTGCTGAGAAGGTAGTTTTTGGGTAGCTCGTTTCGAATAGATAATTCGTATCTCGAACGCTAAAAACGAACTTAAAACGGCCGAGTTATGGCAAAATGGATTTTAGAACACTTTTCGGAAAAATAACTTGTTAGCTTGCTGTTTGGAATTTGAAAATGGGCTTTTGGACACTTTCGGGATGTTTGAGCTTTTAAAACATTGGCGAAACAAGTAATAACATTAATAAATAATGTAGGAACATTTAAAACGTCACAAACATAATATCGGGATTACTAAAACGGGAAACTTCTAAAAATGGTAACTTTTGGTATTATTAGCTAGACGGACTTAGAAAGTGGGCGTTTAGGTTTCACTAGTGTGTTTAGGGTATATGGAACCATTGAATATTAGGGGACGATATTAACGTCCCGAAACTTAGAACTTTCCTTAAATAGAAACTTTCCAAAAATAGTATCTTTCCGAAAATAGAAACTTTTCGTAGATCGTGGCATAACGTAACTATAAACCTTATGCTTTCGAAATGACACGTTTTTAATAGTTAAACTAAAGCACAAACACTTATGGATATCTATTTTCTTTAAGCATCCTATTCGACATTTCGTTATTTATTTTATCGTTTTTGAAGCGCGTCTTTTAATTAGGTCGCGGTTAGGGTCATTCGATATCGTTATTCACTTCGTTGAATTACTTGCTCACCATTTGCCTAAGGTGATTTCATAGCCTCACATTTTACTTGTTTTAAATAAATATTTTAATACTTTGGGGTAAGAAACATTGCTTGCTTTTAAAACTGGACACAAGTATTTTGCGTGAGAATTTCCCTGTTTACGTGTTGCCTAAGTAGCGTTTTGACCACTATTGCCCGAACTATCATGAACCGTTAATTTCTTGACCGACGGTACTGGTTAAGTGAGCGCGAGTGGATAAATAGATCTATTGGGACTAATAATCCCTATCCGGGTTTGGTAATTCTTACTGGTCGGGTACTTGACGGACTGTATAGGCCAACAGATGTATGTCATGTTGAATTTCGTTTAAGTAGTCTTTGGTCGGACACCTGTAAGGGTAAGTTATACTTGGCATGTTATATGCTACTTTCGTTATTAGCCTCGGTGTCATGAGATTAGTGCAACGTAAATACCTTTTTATGTGAAGTTGTATCTGTTATAACTGTCGCATACGTTTTGAAATCTTGTGGTCCATTATAATAACTTTGAATTAAACCTATGATTTCACTCAATAATTTTGTTGACGTTTTAAGCATGTTTTTCTCAGGTGCTTAGCTTTGGACTTCTCTGATGTGCTACGTGGAGTTTACGTGCAATATGATATCATCTTTCAAGACTTTTCTTAGCATTCATACTTGTTGTCTTTTGAAAACTTAATTACGCTTCCACAACGTTTAATTTCTTTTGAATCTTGTAAAACTTATCCACTTTTAATAAATGCAACGAGTTATGATTTTCAAAACGTCCATTAGTGGTCGTTTCTTTTGCCTCGAGTTTGATTTATTATGACGTCACGCCATCGGACACGTATTCTGTACAGACCCAGTTTGGGGGTGTGACAAATTGGTATCAGAGCCAAGGTTATAGAGAACCAGGTAGTATAACTAGGTCTAGTCTATAACCAGTATGTGATCCTTACGTGATTTTATGTGTGCTTTATACGTGCTTTTGCTACGGCGTATACGTGAGTACCATTTTGCCTTGAGCATGCTATGTTATGGGTTTACCTCTGCCCTGCGTTTATTGTTCCCTGCGTTTATGTTACTTTGAGTTTATTTTTGCCCTTGAGCTTTACTTTGCTATGAGCTTACGTTTATATTCTCTGCGTTTATGTTTGTTTTACATATATTTCCCCATTTACATATATGGAAGCTGTCTATATATATATATATATATATATATATATATATATATATATATATATATTTAACCTTTCTAAGACATTGCGAGTGACACAATGGTCTCAAAACCTTTCTAAGATATTGTGAATGACACAATGGTCTCATTTACTTCTAAAACATCATGAATAATACGATGATCTTTAAAACTTTTGACGACTTTACATTATACCGTTTTGCATAACTTTGAAATCCGTTATAGTCTGCCTACCCCACTGATTATCCTACTATTTGACTCTTAAGACGACTGTGAACACCCGCCTCATACTGTTGAAACACCTACGTCATCTCGTTACGTCTCAACTTTTTTACTTCTCATAACTTCTAGGAACATGCCGATTAATTCGCACACAACTTTAACCCATCACCTATAACATTCCATTTCTTTTTGGAAACACGACTTGTAAAATTCGACTTATTTTATTTTGTTTACTCCGTTCAATCTTGAAGAAAATACCGACAACGAGACAAGGAATGAGTGTCATGAGGAACGAGTGTATTATAACCCAACGAATTGCTAATGCAATCGAAGGTATTGCTGTTTATGAGGCAAAAATCCATATGGCTCGCAACTAAATGGATTAGGTCGTACGTTAGGAAACCGAGGTGGTGAGGAATGCCAAAAACAAAATAAACGACAAAAGGTCATGCGATCTTACCTTGCTAGACCAAATAACAAAAATGGATATGTAGGAAAGTTACCCTACTACAACAAAAGTAAATTGCGTCACACTGGGCCATAAACTGTGGAGTGCAATCACTACAAGAGAGTTGGCCATATGAGTAGAGATTGTAGGACACCCGTTTCGATAACAACTTAGAGGTCGATGTGGCAAATTAGAAACCTGAAATACCTATTATGAGTGTGGAAAAACATGACATTACAAGAGTGATTGTCTAAATCTGAACCGTGCGAACCGTATTTGGGAGGTAGAAGCTCGCGAGAACTCCAACATCGTCAATGATAATGTTGATACTTAAGGAGAGATTTTCCTACCTTTTCAAGTGAAACCTAAATAGACTTGGACCGTAACCCCTAAGAGTTTTACACTAGTACTTCCTTGTGAATTTCATGTATTGAGTGGATGTTTATAAACCCTCTCTTCATTTTGTGTCATGGTGATTTGGTAAGTTACACTTCAATTCTCTAATAATTTATGTAAGGTACTCCTTAAATCTATTACCGTCTTACAACCCATTTCATTATTATTTTATAAACTGTTTTACTAGTATAAACTATTTGGATGTTATCGTATGAAATATACTAGCATCATCTTATAAACAGAGTTACTGTCATTTATAAACTATTTTTTTCTTCTTTCCCTCAGTCTACAAACCGTTTTGCTAAGCAGCTTATTAATTACTTTACTATCATCTTATAAACCACTTCACTATTGGTTAACAAACTATTCTGATATCATCCTATAAACTATTACATTGTCGTCCTATAAACCATTTTGTCATTAACTTACAAAGTATTCTACTATCATCTCATAAACTATTTTCGCAATCATTTTACAAACTAACTTGTTTTCATTTATATTTAACCTATCTTTTCATCGTTTATAAACTCTTTTGCTATAATTTTATAAACCATTTCGCTAATACCTTATAAACTATTTTGATAATCATTCTATAAACCGTTTTGTCAACATCTTATAATTATACTACTATGGCCTCATAACTTATCTGACTATCATTTAATGAACAAATTCCTTTCCATCATATAACCTATTTTACGGTTATTTATAAACTCTTTTGCTACACTATTATAAACTACTTTGCAGTCATCTTGCAAACCATTTTGTTGTCACCACATGAACTATCTCGTTGTCGTTTATAAACTATTTCGCTGTCAAGTTATAAACTATTTCGTCGTCATCTTGTGAACTACTTCATGTCTTTTATAAACTATTTTGTTGTCACTTTATAAACTATTTGGCTGTCAGCTCGTAAACTATCTGTTACCATCTTCTAAACCCCTTACTATTACGTTATAAACCGTCAAGTGACTTTCTTGTAAACTGTTTTGATATCACCCCTTGAGCTATTTTACGCTATTTTACAAAAATGGTCTTGGTCGCTAGTATAAATACCTTGTATTCGTCTTTTACAAACTATTTCTATTACCTTTTAAACCGTTTTGTTTATACATATAACATTTTAACTGTAAAAACTTATTTGACAAATGAGCACTTAATCGTTAGGTCCAAAATTTTACTTAGTTGGCCACTATGGTCCAATTCAGGAAGGACCATGCTGTGCTAGGAGTAGTCGCCATAAAACTTTGACAATTCATCCTTACTTCCCATTTCTATTTTCCTTTCTTTTCTCTACATTCTCAATGAGATTTTTATGGTATTCATGTCGTTAAATATTTGCTTGTGCGTTATTCGTGAGTTTGTGTTGGTCCAGATTGTTAATAATGTTGTTAGCGCCAAAAATATTAGATTATTTCCCAAATTTTATCATTTAGAAACACCATTACCTTTAGCCAAGAGGCCGGAATCTTACTCCTTATAGTCCGATAATTATAGTTTGTAGAACTTTAGACGTAACAGACTTATCCTTTTAATTAGATTATAACCAAGAGAACTAGGAGATTTCCTTCAATATACTTACCTTTTAGTGAGTTAGAATCACGTAAATTATGAGATTCTCGTATCGACGAAACTTCTGATGGACCTGAAGTTGAAGCAAAGGATAGAACTATTGCAAGTACATGGAACCTAGTCGATAGAACTCTCACCTCCGCTGAGTTTAGCTCTTTAAGTAGCATCATCCCATCTACCATAAACACTAAGTACTCTGTTGATATAGCCGACAGAAAGATCATAGAAGTTGATACTATCATTTGAGATTGTATACTAAATATTCTGAACCATCCATTCAAGATAAACTTAATACCTGTAGAATTTGGTAGTTTCGACGTTGTCATCGGTATAGGTTGGTTAACAAAGTACCACAACATGATCATTTGTGATAAAAATATTGTTCGTATCCCCCTTAGGTGATGAAACTTTAACGATACGAAGCAATAAGAGTGATGGGTATACATTGATAATTGCTAGTGAGCAGAGAACTGAGTTGTTTAATAGGATTGGTATGTTGGAGCGGGATAACATAAGACTCAGAGGCATGTTAGGTGTTGAGAGGCAGAGAGTTGACCGTCTCCGGCGTAGTATGTCATATGCTCAAAGGGGTTTATAATATCAGTTTCCTCATGGCAGAGATCTCCAGTATTGTTCGACTAAAAGAAGGATGGATCCTTCAGGATGTACATCGGCTACCAAGAATTGAACAAGCTAACCGTGAAGAACCGTTACCCGTTACCTAGTATAGATGATCTTTTTCAATAAACTACGAGGATCTATCATTTACTCGGGAAAAAAATTCGACGTAAGGACTAGTTACCACCAACTAGAGTTCGAGAAAAGGATATTCTAAGACCGCATTTAGGACCCGTGATGGGCATTTCAAGTTTTAGGTCATGCCGTTGGTCTGACCAACACACCAGAGGTATTTATGGATCACATGAATTGGGTGTGCAAACCGTACTTGAACAAGTTCGTAATAGTATTCATAGATGATATCTTTATCTACTCAAGGAGAAATGAGGAGCACGAGGAACACCTTAGGCAATTATCAGAATTGCTTAAGAATAAGGAATTGTATGCCAAATTTTCTAAGTGTGAATTCTAGCTCTCGAAGGTGCAATTTCTCGGCCACGTTGTTGATAGTCAAGGCATTCACGTCGATACCATCAAGATTGAGTCAATCAAGGATTAGGCAACGCCTACGACTCCAACGAAAATACAAAAATTATTAGGTCTTTCCGGTTATTACTGATGATTTAACGAAGGTTTCTCTAGGATATAGAAGCCTCTAACCAAATTGACTCAGAAAAGTGTTAGAAATACAAAAAAGTGTCGGTCACTACCAATATAGTTAGTCATAGCTCGTAGTAAGTTGTTAAGTTAAGATAATAAGCTAACCGGGCCAAAGGCCAATGGACAAGCCCACTAAGGGTCCATGGACGGCCTTGGTTGGGATATATAAACCCTCTGCATAGCTTGGAGAGGGTGTTGGTTGTTCATTTGTCACATTTCTTAAGCTAATATTACATGTTTTTCTTTCTCTCTCTAAGTGTTCATCCAACCACCTCTTTCTCTCTCTAAAACTCTAAGTAATCATTCCATACTTGTGATAAGATTATTCTACAATTGGTATCAAGAGCCATGGGGTGTTTGTGTAGGTTTTGTGTGTGTTTTATCTACTCTTTTTAGTCGTGTAGTTTGGTTTGAAATTTTCAAAAAGTTTTCACTTTTTGAGGGTTTTAAAACCATAAAGTTCATAACTTTCTTACTTAGTTATCTTAATATAGACTAGAAGTACAAGAAAATCTTTCTAAAACCATAAAAAATATCATCTTTTTGAGTCTTTTTGGTTAAAAAGAGGGTTTTGTATCAAGAATCTTGATTTCAAATTTTTCGTGTCAAAAACGTTAAAGTTTGTGTTTTTAAGGTTCTAATAGTCATAGATAGTTAAGTTGTACAAGAAAAATCGGGTAAAAACATCAAAAAGTGTATTTTTTTAAGATTTTTGATTTTTGAATTTCGTAGTGTATTGGGCGATCTATACGTGTCTACAGGCGATTTATACGTGTTCAATTGCTCAGGCGATTTATACATCGTTTCCATAGGCGAATTATACATGGCTTTTAGTCAGGCGAATTATACGTATTCTCTTAAGGCGATTTATACGTATTCTCTTAAGGCGATTTATATATGTTTGCTTCTACAGGCGATTTATACGTTTTCTCACTTAAGGCGATTTATACGTGTTTGTTTCTTAAGGCGATTTATACGTGTTTGTTTCTTAAGGCGATTTATACGAGTACTTTCTAAAGGCGAATTATACATGTATTTTCTAAGGGCGATTTATACAATCTCTTTTGTGAAGGAGATTTATACATTCGTTTGGTAAAGGCGATTTATACATTTTTCAAGGGAGAACTATACACGTTTATTAAGTGAATTATATGGTTGTTCTTTGATTTGTAAAATCCCGTGAAAACTTGATTTCCTGGTTTGATCAAGAATTGTAAAATCCCGTGTATTCCAAAAGACTCAAACCTCATTAATCAAAACTCACTTTAACACAACAACCTCCAATCACTGTCTGATCATTTTAATCTTGTCACATTAAAATGGATCCAATGATTTCACTTGGATAAAAGAATACTCTTGCTGAGTACATAATACTTCCAAATGCTGACAATCGTCCACCTATGTTGGACAAGGATCTTTATGATTCTTAGAAAAGTCAAATGGAATTATACATGCGAAAATCAGAGAGCACGAAATAGAATAATATTGATTCTGTTGTACATGTTCCTTTCATTTGGCCTAGGTTGAAAAGAACGGTGTGTTCAAAACATAGAATATGCTAAAAATTATCTACTGCCTGAGAAATTTCAAGATGATTGTGTATATGAAAGCTTACCAAAATCATTCTTAAGGTTCTTCCTGCTGATTATCTATTCACTTGTGAATCATCACAGAGTTGCTAAAGATTTATGGGAGAGAGTTTAATTACTGATGCAAGGTACATCTTTGACAAAGAAAGAAATGAGAGTGTAAATGTATGATGCATTTTGATAAGTTTTACTCACATCATGGGGGAATCATTCATACATTATTACTTGCGATTTACTCAAGCTGTCAATGATTGAACATATACACAGATTGAAAATGGAGCAATTTCAAGTTAATACCAAGTTCTTAAACAGTCTTCCACCTGAATGGAGTAAGTTTGTGATTGATGTCAAGCTAGTTAAAGATTTGCATACCTCCAGCTTTGATCAACTTCATGCATATCTTGAACAACACGAACTCCATGAAAATGAAGTCCGCATTATGCGTGAACGCAATCAATATCCACTTGCATTCGTTGTAAATCAGCAGATGACACCACCTCACTTCAACACTTATAAGACTTATTACAACAATCCTCAACTTCAACAATAGTTTTCACCATCACAACATGGAACAATTCAACCTAATCAACATTACTCATCTCATTATCCATCATAAACTCAATTCAATCATTCATCTATTCCACCATCACATACATTTCAGTCTCAAATGAATCATCAAACCTTAACTATTCCACAAGTAATTCCACAAGTTGCTTATCAATCACCTCAAGGATCCTCACAACTATGAAATGGTTAACCATTTAGAGACTTCAGGTTTTGCTATTCTGTAATTTTTCGTGGAGACGATAAGATTTGCTTGGTTTTTTTTTTTTTCTCAATAAAGCAATGGCTTTTCTAACGGCTGTAGCTTCTTCAAGGTTTCCTTCTACCAATAATCAGCTCAGAACTTCCTCTAATCCAAGAAACCAAGCCACTATTTAAGATGGTCAGGTTACCGTACAACAAGTTCAGGGGAGACAAGGGCAAAATTATTCTGGTACAACATATAAAGGCAATGCTACTAGTTCAAGGAGAAATACAACAAGTGGACAAGCTAGAGTTGTTAAATGCTACAACTGCCAAGGTGAAGGATATATGGCTAGCTAATGACTCCGCCAAGCGAGAAGGTATGTTGCATGGTTTAAGGAGAAAGCAATGTTAGCAGGAAGCTCAGGGAAGTTGAAAAATAATTAGATGAGGAGCTAAAAATCACTTTCTTGCAGATCCAGGTTTTCCGGAGTTCATGCTCTGACAATCAGTTCTCACAATGCTGCTTTCCAGAATGAGGATATTGATACTATGATTATGATTGTGATGATCTCTAGACTATACAAGGCGGTTCTTAGGCCAACATTTCAATTATGGTTCTTAAAGTTATCTTAGAGGTACCTAATTCTGAAACCTATCTGATGATATGGATAATCAAAGTGTGCATGCAATTACTAGATTTTAGAAACAAACACCAGTTAGGGATTTTTCAATATGAGATATTTGTGATAGCTAGATCATTCCATATTCTACTATTTTTGCATGAAAAACAAACTATACGGCAACTGTTCAAGATAATTAATTTGCAGGCACATACAGATTCATTGATTTTGTCTGTAATTGAACAAATGTCTGAACAAACATGATTAATCATCGTAAATAATTAAGAAATTGTAATAAGGAATGAATAAAATGAATCATTACAGTGAGTTAGCAGAGATTAAGGACAAGGGTAAAAATTTTTGAACAACGTCTTAAATTTTGATTTAAGTACTCGTGAAATGAAGACTGATTCTTCATATAGATGTTATGATTTGGGAGAAACTTGAACTCAAAGAACGTTATTTGACCTTACTTGAGCAAAAAGTTGTAACACCCAAATATGGGTAGCTGCGGAATGTTGTATATAGAGGGCTTTTCTTCATAGTCATTTGACAAGTATGAGAACGGCACTCTAATGTTCAAGTGTGTTGTCCATAAAAGATACATGGGTGTAATTAAAAAAATACTTGTTTGACAATATAAGTAAAGATTTCGGTTTATGACAAATGTTCTCAAAATGTAATACGCCCCAAATCTTTAGTACTGATCTCTCAAAGAGTGACACCCAATGTATCTTGCACCCTCGTAGCCTTATTGAACTGAGAAAAACATACTTAAACGTCAACATAAAAGTTGGTGAATTCATAGGTTTATGTAATCAATAGTGGGACCGCCAAGATTTCAAGTGTATGATTAAGCAACAGATAGCTAAACTTCATAAAACGTAATTAAGTTTTTCTAAGCTCCATGACACTGAAGATTGACATGTATGGATGCATTAAAGTCGCCAATAAATGCTCGTGAATGATGTTCTAACCCGCAACATCTCAAATCGACAATGGTAATCCTTGTTTGTTGTCGGCAACCCAGTCACAGTGATGCGCTACAGTCACCCAAACGTGGGATGTCAATCCCAATATAGATCTTATTTACTAACTTCGCGCATATCATTCTAGTACATTGACAGTTTCATGATAAGGAGATCAGTGGTTATCGCTACTTAGGCATCAACACGTAATCATAGTATAAATGCTACACTTGCGTACAATTCTTATAAAACAAAGCAAGTTCTACCCCAAAGATGTAAATCATTTAATTAATTATAAAACAGGGGCTTGAATGACGCACCGTAGTAAATAGTCCTCCTGAAAAATGATAATATATCCAGTATGGCGAATGACTCACACAGTCAAATAACCTAAGTAAATCGTGCCCAGTTTTAGAACTCACCACGTTACGGCTACACCAGCCTACTAAAGCTTAAACCCTTACACATAAACCTCCCGCCCCTCCCCCACTGTCTCTATCTCTCCCCTGTTATCACTTGTGTGGTGGTGCACATGTTTATTGTATTTGTATTCACTTGATGGCTCTTGGGAAGATATACGATTTATACACGTCTAGTATATGCATAAACGTTTTTAATAAATATTCATATTTATTAAGTCGTGTTTTAACTCGTATAATATCCGAAAAATATTATAATTCGTCCGTAACGTGAAGTGTTTACAAAAATCACTTTTGTTTATAAAATACCCTTAGGTTTTCTTTAATTATCAAATCTGTCCCCGTGTTTATGAAAATATAGGTTATTTATATTTTTAAACCCCTAGGTTTCCATATTTACACTTTTAGTCCCCTAACTTGTACAAAATCGCATTTTAAGTCCAATTAAGTTCTAGCAAGTGGCATTTGGTTTTAATGGACTCCAATAGCATATCGCTGGGTCAGCCTATAAATAAGCTCGGATGGAGCTTATTTTGGCTTATTGGGCCTTATTGGACCCGTTAAGGTCCAATAAGCAATCTAAGGTCCTACCAATTGAGTTTTTCAAGCACATTAAAGCCCTCGTTAAGTCTATTAAATTACTTAAAACGCGCGCTTCTCGCACTGACTCCCTCTCCTCTCGCGCCCGCAATGTCCAAAACAGCCCTTAGACTTTATGGAAATAGTTTTGACAGTTTTAACCCTCAAGTTTACAAAGTTACACAATTAGTCCCTTAACTTGTAAAAATCGCATTTTAAGCCCGATTAAGTTTCAACAAGTGGCAATTGGTTTTATTAACTCTAATAAGCTACATAAGCTGTTGTCAGCCTATAAATAAGTTTGGATGAGCTTATTTTGGCTTATTGGGCCTTATTAGACCCGTTAAGGTCCAATAAGCTATTTAAAGGTCCAAGTTAAATTTCAAAAGCACATAAGCCATCCTTAAGCTTATTTAAAACTGTTAAGCTGAAAAATAAGCTCGGGTGAGCTTATTTAAGCTTATTAGGCTTGTTAGCCCACTAACTCAACCCAAAAAGTTTGTAAAAGGTTTCATACATTATACAACTTATTTTATAGACTTATTAAGCATCACTGGGTCTGTTTTTATGTTTGGCTTATTCAGTAAGAAAATAAGCTTGTTAATGAGCTTTTGGGCCCATTACAAACTCGATAAGCCTTTTAAGCCTTTAGGCTTATTCACTTAAGGCCCATTAGCATTTCTATGTTCCTAATAAGCTTATTAAACTGTTTAAGCTCACAAATAAGTTGTTTAAGCTTATTGTGGCTTAAAGGCTCGCGGTTGGACTCGATAATAGGCTACTAAGCCTAATAAGGGCCCGATTTGGTTTCCTTGGTATATCAAGATCCATGTAAGTTCAATAAGCACTTTAGGTTTCTTAATAAGCTCGTGGAGCTTATTAATAATCTGAGGTCTTATAGCCTACGGCCTGTTAGGCTTGATGGGCCTAATAGTAGGCTGTTAGGATTAAACGAACTCAATTTGTGGTCTATTGATGTTCACTATTTATATTATAGTGTTTGTAATCTTTCGTTAAGCACTCGTTGAGATTAATTATCCGCGTTTAACGTATAGGGTTTGTATAATTCGAATATATATGATAGCTTTCAAGGTAGTTTCCATTTTTGAAATCTAAGCGTAAAGCTTATGCCTTAACTCGATATTAAACCATATTTTATACATGTTAGCACCACACAAGATCATGTACTTGTAATATGTGCGCGTGAACTGTGAATGGGTTGAACCATGCACGTTCATGCTCACGTTAACTTGTTACACACAAGTTAACGTGACTCTTACCACTAGGCAAGAATAAAATGAATAAGATATAGATAATAACGAGCTTAGTTCGACTTACAAGGGTCCTAAAGTTTGATTCGAGTTAGAATGTCAACCCATGATGTGAACACGATCGAATAACCAACCAAAGTTTCCAGAACTTATCAAATACCCCAATACTTGGTTCGTGTACCCCTCTTACGTCCTTGTATGAAGACTTAGTACTCCTTGTGTGCTTAGTATCAAAATGAGGGTGTGTATGGGTTCGGTTATTAGTCTGAATGCAAGAAGAGAATAAATGAGGATGGTTTAGCTTTGTGAGAGAGTTTGTGAGTTTAAGAAATGTGTTAAGTGTCAATGAGAGTGAGTATATATAGGCTTATGACTTAGTTAGTTTTCCTAGTCCTAATCCCAAGCCATATCGTGCCCTATTTAGTGGTTTTGAAGTTCTTAGTTAGCCTCAAATGGTATTTAGCTAAACCACTTAAGTACACACCTTAATTGCCTCTAGGTTGTACAAGATTTGCTAAGATATGAAAATCTTATGGTTTGTGTGTGCTCTTTGCTTAGCCGCGGCATCAAAAGGGGACAAGGGATAATAGGGAAGTCAAATGGTTAATAACCATTGTGTATTTAGCTAATTAGGGACCAATAGTACATGTCTTAATTAAACATATGATGTACAAGTACTTTAGGGATCATTAGGAGATTTCCTAGGATTTTCTAAGTGCATATATGTATGGGACGTGTAGTAGTAGAGGAAAAATAAGATTTTGAAATCTTATTAAGGTTATACAAGTACAAGGTTTAATTACCTTAAGATGTACATGTACTTAGGAAGTTTTAAGGATTTTCCTAGTTGCTTTAGTTCTCATAACCGGCCCTAGTGGGTTATTAACACAAGATTTGATTAAATTTTGTGTTTAAGGTTTAAAAGTGGATATTGGTTTGAGTCTAGGTAAGTCTAGGTATTTCCGGGGTGTGTCTAAATGTATTTTATTGCGAAACGTAAGCCTTTTACGTGACCAATAAAAATAAAATACGCAAAGTTAATAATTATCTTCTTAATAATTATATAACACTTGTTTGAATCGTTCTTTGATTCGTCATCGATACAACAAAACTCCATACGAGCTTATGCAAGACAAGAAACCGGACTTATCATTCCTTCATGTCTTTGGTTCACTCTGTTATACCTAGCATACCATGAGGATTATGGGATAATATGATGCAAAAGCAGATTTGGGAATTTTCGTTGGTATGAGCTGCAAAGAAAGCGTTCAGAATCTTCCAAACAGAGGACTGGATAATTTTAGGAGAAACAATTCAGTAACGTTGCGATGAGACTAACAAGCAATGGCTTCTAACCAATTCAGTTCAAGGAACCGGAACTTCATTCTATGACTCCTGCCTTCATCTAGTATAGGGACTCGTTTTTAAAAACCTGTTTCTTTAACAACTTGTATTCCACCTAATAACAGATGATTGGAGTCGGGTTTATTTTAGCAGATGTGACGAAATACTTTATCCTCCCTACAATTGTTGTTCCTCCAGTTCAAGAAGCTGCTGCTCCGCGAGTTGAAGTATTAGCTGATTTTCTCGTGTCAATTTCCATTAACCAGGATGCTCCCTCAATAAGTATTCCCTCATCACAAGAACAAGAACATTCTCCAATCATTTCTCAAGGTTTTGAAGAATCACCAAAAAAGCACCACCTTTTCCATGATGATTATATCTTAAGGAATCTCACTAATGAAGACTCGACGATCTCAAGGAACATCATCGATTGTAGACTTTTCTTTACTCCAATTTTGAAACACTTAGGTATATGGACTAAGGATATTCAATAACAAATGTAATCAGAGATCCTTATCGCTTTGTATCTACGAGAAAGCAACTCGAAACTGATGCCATGTGGTGTTACTTTGATGCCTTCCTAACTTGCGTCGAACCCAAGAACTTCAACAAAGAAATGACCGAACTTCATGGATCGATGCAATGCAAGAAGAAATTCATGAATTTAAAAGACTAGAAGTTTGGGAATTGTCTTTGTCTTGGGTCCCGAAACGTGTTCTTGATCAAGCTGATACATGGATTTATAAAGTCCAAGATAGTGAATCTTAGCAGCCGGTACTAAAGAATAAGGCTAGGCTCGTTGCTCAAGGATTCAGGCAAGAAGAAGGAATTGACTTTGAGGAATCCATTTAGACCTATTGCTAGAGTTGAGGCCTTTCGTATCTTTCATAGCTAAACGCTCCTCATAAGAATATGACTATATCTACCCAAATGGACGTCAAAACGGCTTTCTTGAATGGCAAGCTCAAAGAAGAGGTCTATGTTTCTCAACCAGAAGGATTTGTTGATCAGGACAACCCATCAATGTGTAAAAGCTAAAAAAAATAAGGCCTCTTTCAACGGTCTCAAAACAAGCACCCGTGGCATGGTACGATATGCTGTCAAAGCTTCCTTATCTCACATCATTTCTCCTAAGGTGCCAGTTGATCCAACAATATTCACATAGCATGTGAAACAACTTATTAATGGTACAAAATTATGTTGATGTTATAATATTTTACATCCATAATACTTGCTATGTGTATACGATGTTGGTAATCAGATTACTCATTATCGTTCAAGGATGTTGATGGATGGGACAACATGTCATTCTTCTTTAGGATTACAAATTTCTCAAAGTCCTAGAGGCATCTTTATAAAACAATCTAAATATGCTTCTGGAAAGTGTTTTAAATAAATATAGATTGCTTGTCTAATGATTCTGTTCGACACATCCATTATGATTGGAAAATAAGAAACTAGATGAAGATCTACAGGGGAAAATAGTTGATGCTTACAACCTTTACCTGTGGCATGATTGGTTCCTTAATGTATCTTACAGCCAGTAGACCCGACCTTAACTATGATGTCTGCTTATGTGCCCGGTATCAGGCTAAGCCTACCGAAAAGCACTTACAAGCGGTGAAACGGATCTTTCGATACCTTAAACGGAACATGTAATGGGTTCTCTGGTACTCGAAGGTTATACCGATATGTCAACTCATACTTTTGCAGATGCGTATCATGTAGGGGTTCAAGACACTAGAACTATAGTAATCCTTTAGCGCTTAGTTCTTAGGTGATTAAAGACCTTGTTAGCTGGGCGTCCAGAGCTCAAAAGAGCACTGCCATAACGAGTAGTACAGAGGTATGGAATATATTGCCCTTATCTGGGTGTTGCTTACTCAATCCTTTGATGCGTTCAACATCTAAGGATGTATGGCACTTTCAATTTAATTTAGATCCCTCTTGTAATGCGACACAAAAGAGTGCTTATTGCTTTATTGCTGCACAATGTTTCAAACATTCAAGAGCAAAGCACATCGATATTCGCTAACATTTTCATAAAAGGAGAAAGTGGAGAATGGGATTCGTGAGCCTATACTTTGTCCGGACATGGATACAACAGCTGACATCTTTATAAACCTTTGCATGAGAGAGATTTAAACTTTCTTGGATCGATAGCTAGGTTATGAAACAGCATGTCTCCAAAAACGTTGATTATGAAACGTCTGAAAGTAGGATTCTCGGCACGAGTGTTGGTGGTACATCATATCCTGTATATATGTATATATGAAAACATAAAAATCCAAAAAGATTTTTCCTTTTATATAAATTTTTACAAAAACAAAAGAAAAAATTAAATTAAAAATCAAAAAAATTTAAAAATTATGTATCTCTGGTATGTCTTTGAAATCGATAACATTACCGGTCTTAGAAATGTCATTCATTATGATACGAGGCTGTATTGGAAGTATCGAGCAGAAGTTTCAAAGCTTTCAAAACATGCCAAAATGGTCTTGCTATTTTTTTTGGATAGTACCGGTCTATCACTTATCTAAGGCAAGTATGTGACAAAACGAACATCTGACCTCACTAATGGTCGAATTTACTTTTTGTTGGGAATGAATTACTTTATATTCTTTCCAAGGCTTGATGTTTACTTTTGCAACACAAACTTATTGCTTCCTATATACATGAGAGTACGTGTCAGTGCGCTTATGTGTCAAAATGAGAAATCTTCTTTTTATTTATAAAAGTTGTCTTCATAATGAATCTTGTGTTTTTCTGCAATAACAAAATATTTTCAAACTATTTCGAACTACTTCAACAAGGACAAACAGCTCTTTAAAAATTTGAAAAATGGGTCATCATTTGAGGGAGAGGATGGTTCGTCAATAATCATTTAACAGTCTTTCAAAATAAGTCTTTGAAATAAAACGGATATAGTTTTTAAGAATGAAGGATCACAATTTTAAGGGGACGATCATTTTTTTCTATTAATATAAGAGCTTTAGATGTTGTTTATTTCAAACTCTTTAGGAATTATTATGAAATTTAAGACATAGTTGATTTCACAGATAATTTTTAAGATTATAATTTCTTTGAACCGATTCTCAAGTCATACATGCGTATAGGTTTTGGGATTCTGTGGTTTATCGAAACCAACAAGGGGAAGGAAATGTCAGGAAAATTTACAAGAAGATAATGAGTACACGTGATATAATTCATACCCTATTCTCATTTTAAGACATTCCGAGAAGACATATGTCATAACCGCAGAGAAAATCAGTGTTTAGCTTGTTGCTTTCGGGTGTACTATTTCAACTACATGGAGTTGAGATATCTTTGATTTCATGTCTATGCATCATTTAGATACTAGGGGGATGTACTGTAGAAGAGTTATTCTAAGTGTGAGAGATTGGTTACTCGATTCAATTTATGCTTCCATCAAACGGGTTATTCATAGCATTTATTTTTAAATGAGAGTATGAACTAGTTGCTAATAGAGGGTTACACCATAGGTATGATGATTCCTTAAGTTAGTCAGTATTCTGAGAAGAAATGAGTACATTTGGTTACACTTAGTTGACTTAGGTGTTATCATTTCGACTACTTAGAAGGAATAATTGTGACATTCGGGACTTTGTTGACTTTAGTGCTGCAATTTATATCATCAATATCCTGAAGAGAGAAATGCACTCATCCAGGACTTAGTTGACTTTAGTGTTGCGGTATCAAATTCTTGAAAGGGTTAATTGTGTGCTTTAGATTTCTGGGCTTTATACATTAAGACTGCTTGATGCGGATTGCAAAAAAGTTTTGAATCTATCATTGAAGGATTTTCTCGATTTAGGGGGGAAGCTGAGACAACTTCTTAGAGAGGATACAGGTAGACATACGGCTGATACAAAAGTAACATATGATTCTATCATTGTGTTCTCATCATTCAGGTCAAACCTCGTACATAATAATCTTGTGAATATATAAATATGTAGTGTTGACTTATGGTGATAAAAAGGTGTGCTCGAGTATAAAATTTTCAAGAATTTCTTAGTAAATTCAAAAAAATTCAAATTATTATACTCAGCACTATCTTATATACCCTCAAAAATTGAGGGGGAGCAATAAAATGTTCCTAATAGTTATTGTGTAACATTTTGTCCCTGAGCGTTTAATCAATTGATATCTAAAATATCAAGAGATTAACATTTTGGATAAGGGGAGAAAATGTGATTAAACTGAATCTAACTTGTAATAAAATGTGATCATATAAAATGGACTCAATGCACTCTACACTTAGCATGTACTACGATTACGATGCACATGTTAAGGGGGAGCTTTTAGTGATGATGAAAAACTCTCAAAGTGTAAATCTTTTGATATTTATATCAAACACTTTGATTGAACTCTTTCAATGATTTTGGTTTTGATTGTGATGGAATACCCAAAAGACCGACCATGTACTTAAATTTATGGAGTTATAAGGCGGTTAGGCATAGGTATTCAAATCCCATGATCCAGTCAGAACCGGAGGGATCTACCCAGGGATTTCCCTAGTTAGTGTAGAAGTCACTTAGGTATGATACAAAAAACAAAGGAGGAAAAAGTGAGAATCGGGAATTATGCCGACTAGTGAGGGATGCTAACACTGGAACAACACCCAACCTAGGTGTTTAGTTATGAATCTCGGTATGCATTAAGGGGTTGAGGAATGAAAAAGAAATGTACGATAAAGGGTGATGAAAAGAAAAAAAAGGCCCCTCCATACACTTAGCAGAAAACCGGATCCAATACATAATCTGTCAAAAACACTAAGGTGTTGTCTGACATTGAAGACAGTCATGGACCTAGTGACGCTATGCACAACCCTCCCTAGCCACTCAAGGTCTCTGATAAGTGCTTAATTACACATATCTTTTACCTTCAAAAACGAGCTTAAATGACCAAAAACAGACAAAAACTGCCAAATATATGTTTGTTTTGCATTTGTATTGTGCAGGAAGTGGATATCAACAATAAGAAGAAATAGGCCAAAAATGACAAAACTGAGCATGGAATGATAAGCTGTGAAAAAATCATGCATAAGACCAAAAAAGTCTAAAGTCTAAAGTCAATCCAGAAGATCAAACAGTCAATCCAGAAGGCCTGAAACTGAAGAATACTTTTGGATGCATTCTTATCCCATCTGATTGGGCCGGGAAAAGCCCAATAGTATTTACTATGAAGTCTGTGAAGACCACAAATGGGCCCTCAAATCAATTAAAACAGCCCATTTGTGTGCATTTGACAAAGACTGTAAGATCTGTGATAGGCCCAATTCTGAGCCCAGTTAAAGCCAATCTCAGCCATTGTACACTCAATAAACCCCATCACATAGCTTATTGGGGCTTGAATAGCCGCAATAGCTAAGACTGTACCCAATGGGCCCAAACCCTAACAAAAAACCCAAACCCAAACACAAAACCAGCCCAAAAACCCTTTTTATAAAACTCAAGGGCAAAATGACAAGTCTTGAAAGTTGTTTTAAATAAGAAAAATACGGTAAAAATACAAACCAAGGGCTGGTTTTTGCAATTTGCCAAAAACCCTTTCCTTGTCCTTTTGTTTTATAAACAGAAGGGTGAACTTTTTTCATATTTACCAAAACTCTTTAATCCTCTTTTGTTTTATAAACGCAGTGACTCCAGGGCCATAAGCGTCACTTTCCAACTTATTTATAAAATGTTTTTGGGGCTCGAATAAATGAAAAGAGAAAGAATAAGTGGAGGGGTTGTTTTTGCACTCTTCCCCATCTCCCCTAACTAAAAAACCCCCTTTATTTTAAACTGAACCATTCCCTGTACCCGTAACCACCCTTGGCACGCCAACACCATACCAGAAGATCGTGTTTTCTGGCCTAAACCACACCCCTGTACATCTCCCAGCTCTATTATACATTTTCCCTCATCCCCATTACCCTATAACTTTTACAGGGTTGGCAATACACAAAAAATCCGCACCCCTTCAATGGTGAGGATGGTTATTACAAAGTGAATGGAGAGGCTAGATTGCTTATCTGAGTTTTCTACACACAACAAGAAACACCATAAACTACGACCAAATAGGAAAGGCAGAGGACGAAGACTTTGGACTGCTATAAAAGAAGAAAGAGCAAGCCGAAGTCAATACACCATTTTTTACTATGTTTTTAGTTTAATTTTAATTCCAAGTCTTTCTTTTAAGCATTTAAGTGTAATTCAGTTCATTTAAAAGTTTTATGTTGTAACATCTTCAGTTTTAATAAAAGTTAAGAGTTTTTGTGATATAGCCATTGTCAAAAATTTAAAGTCTTATTTAAGCCTTTGTAATCTGTTTAAACTTGTTTAAAAATGTGTTAAAGTTATTAAGACTCTCTTGTAACAACATTTCTCAGCTTTTACTCCACTAAAAAAGCCAAAAAACCCGAAATTATAAATTAAAGGGGTGTTTGGTTTAGCTTTAAAATGGGTCATATGGGGGTTATCATGGGTTGTAACCACTCAGCCAACTTTGGCTGAGTGTGTGGGGTTTATTAGACCACTTTAATCACAACTTTTAGTTTTAAAATAAGTTTTTAAGTGTCCTTAATAAATTGTCAAAATTTAAATAAGCCAAATCAAGCTTAAGGGCTCAAGCTGCTTATGCAGCTTAAGCACATTGTTTTTGTGCTTATGGGTGTTGTTTCTAGCCATTTTATCCACCCCCTTGTTCTGTCCCTTTAATTTGACCAAGTATGAGTCAAAAAGTTAATATGCATAATTTTTGAAAAACCCCATTTTTAAGCCCCAATATCAGCAGGTTTTAGTCCATTTTATTAGTTCAAACTTTGAAAATAAGCTCATTTGCCTCCCTTATAAATCTGTTTGTGCTTGGATTTGGCTAAAAAGCTTTTATAAGCTTATTTCAATAAGCCAAAATAAGCCCCTAGCTCACTGCCTAGCTCCCCTGGTGCTGAGCACCATAAAATAGCCCAACTTTTCTAGCTTATTGAAAACTAAGCCCTAGGTTCTTATTGCTTTTAAACATAGCTTATAGGTTTACCTCTTAGGATTAGCAGCTTATTTTAGTTAGTAAGCTTATTTAGTTAGCTTATTATAGGCTTAAAGTAGGCCTTTTTCTGTTTTCTTTTAAAACTGTTAACATAGCTTATCTCATTTCCAGCTTATTTTAGGGCTTATTCTAGAAACCTTAGCTTATTTAGGACTCCCCTTCCTTATTAATATCTATTTCCCTTAGTTTCTAGCTTATTTGTTAGCTTAAATCCCAATAAGACAGAAAAATAAGCTCATAAGCCTTTTTAAGCACTGTCAGTCCAAAACCTTAAGTTTCTAGCTTATTTAGTGAGTAAAAAGCATAAGTGCTTTTACAAAAAAGACTCCCCTTGAGCCCCTTAACAACTTTGCTTTTATAGCTTTTTGATAATAAGCACTTTGGACCCTTTTTGTAATCGGGTTGGTGTGCAGGGACCATTTATGTAATTTCCGATTTTATAGTTAGCAGCATTAGTATCCTTAGTTAGTGCCTTGTTACCCCGTTAGTCCTTATAGGTTTTTACTGTTAGTCCTCTAGAGTTAACAGCTGTTAGGTTTTATTTAATTTAAATAATTAAATTAGGTTTATATTTAATAAGTTTAATTACTTTTTATTTAAACAGTAACTTTTAGGCATTTTTATATTTTTAGAATTGTTAGATTTTTCTTTATTTAGTTTTATTTTTTTTAGAATTTTTATAACTTTTATTTTTTGTCTTTTTCTATTTTCTTAGTTTTAATTAGTAATTAATCTTTAAAAATTCATAAAAAATCAGAAAATTAATAAAAAAATATTTTTCTTTTTTATAAAATTAAAAAAAATGTTTTTATTTATTTTTTTTTTTATTTTGTCATTTAGTGTCTAGGAAAAATATAAAATTTAGTGTAGGCTTTATTTTTCATAAAATTCAGTCTTAGACCCGTTTTACCGAGTGCGTTTTACCGTTTCTTTTCGTTTAGCATTCAAACGACCTCCGTTTTAATTCTAGTTTTTTTTATTTTTCAAATTAAGTTAATTAGAATTTAATTTTAATTTTTAAATTAATTTAGCATTTATTTTTCTTGATTTTTAGTATTTAGGTTTCCCGATACCTATTTCTGTTTCCCGTTTTTAGTATAAATTGTATTTTAGGATTTCCCAATAATTACTTATGCTTCCCGTAGTGTAGGTCATCTATTTCCTTGTTTATGCTTCCCGTAGATTTAAGTTTTCATTTGTTTAACAATTGTAAAAGCAATATCCAATCCAAATCAAACGTCTTCGATCTTCCATTCACGCCTCAACGGGGACAACGACCCGGGTAGTTTTAAATTGATTTTCCTTTGGATAAAAGGAATTGATTTTTAATCTCTCGGAATAATTACGTATCCTATACTACAATCGAATCGTACTCATCAGCCTTGCAAAAGGCGGAGTATCAAAATGGCGCCGCTGCCGGGGAGGCAGTGAAGCGATTATCGTATCGTTTGTGCTAAAATGAGTGTATATTTCTTAAAAAAAAAAAAAAAAAAAAAAAAAAAAAAACACAAAAATATTTTTCTTTTCTTTTTATTAGTACATATCATATAAAAATTAAAAAAAAAAAAAAAAAAATTTTTTGTCCATAAAAATTAAAATTCACTAATTGGTAAAATACCAAAATATAATATTCTCAACTGAGGTATTATCATAATAAGTTCCGGTGAACTACTGAGTTCCCAATCGAACTAAAGATTTAAAACTTGCCTTCTGTGTCACTTACGATATACGGCTCACCTCATTCTGATTAACAAACTATAAAGTGGGTTTAAGGAGGGTTGTTCCTAGGAACTACGACCCGAAAGGAGAAATAAGCTTCGCGCTATTCCTACTCCTCCGCTCACCTGTGCGTTTTTCATTCTGAGAGCTACCGTGAAGTAAGATTGATTATCAGGTTTAAGTTGTCTATCTGATTTTGTCCAATTGTGAAATATGTTGTTAATAAATTCGAAAAAACCAAAAATAATCTTCTTTTTCTTCGTATCAGTTAATTCTTTCCTTATCCCTCTATCTATTTAATTCTTATGACATCATTCGATTGTCGCCTTAAAGCGATTAAAGCATGTTCGGCTTGTGGAAATTTGCACACTTCAGCCTTTTGTTGTTCAAAAGAGAAACTCAAAAACAAGATTCTTGTTCCAATGCCCGAATCGTCTCAACAACACATTAAGATTGAAAGAATTTGTTTCGATTGTGGAGACCTGTTGCATGGTCTTAATTGTCTAGAATGTGACCTGACACGAAAGATATTGGAGAAAGCTTTTCAAAAGTTTCAAAATACTTCCAAGTCATCCAATGACAATTCCAACGTTGTTAATGCTCCTCGAGAGCCATTCGTTGTCAAACAAGACCCCAGTGTCAATTCCTCACAAAAATCTCCACTAATCGACCAAAAGTGTTGTTGCGAGTGTGGTGATTCGTTAGATGGCATCTTTTGTCAACATGTGATGCATGGTCTTAACTTGTTTAATTTTGGAATTTGATCAATTATATCGAAGTTTTGCTGTATGGGATAGGGTGTTTAAGATTTGTTATGGCATTTCATGTGGATAGGTAGTGATTGGAATGAGTTTTGATGGAGTTAGAAGTAGGATTTTGGGGCTGCTTTAAGATCAGTACCAAAAAGATATTATAACGACTAATTTTTGGCTTGGAGCCTACTGTTAAATTACATGGGTAGATAGATATGGGTCTGCTTTTTGAGGGCTATTGTGACTTTAGAGCCGAAATCTCCTCTGGATGAGTGAGATATGGTCGATTTCACATGGAAAAGGAGTTAAACTCTAGATTTATACACTAAAAGGTTGGAATAAAAAGACGAGACCTATAGTAGACACATAGATCTAACACCTCCATTTGGCTTCACTTGAATTGCTATCATAGATTGGGATTTATGGTCGTTTTCGTGAAGGGTTAAAATTCAGGAAATATTCTGGTTTGGGTGTCCAGGGGTAAACTAGTCATTTCACATGGTTCTGAAACTTTTTAAAAGGCAAGGCCTGAATTTTTAGAAACTAGATTCAAAATTCATTCTGTAGAAGAAAGCCTTACATTTTTATCTATCATAGATTAGGAGATAGAGTTCGGCTAAGTCGAGTCAATTCCAAAAATTTAAAATTTACGTCTTGTCTTGATATCTAAAACATATAGATACACATTGGTTAAACATGAGTTAAGAGATGAAACTTAGAGGGTGTTTTATTGTAGATAATTTCAGTTTAAGACGTCAATTTAGGAATAAGAAAACTTTGATTAAGTCATTATGCAATGCCATGCATATCTTGGAAATATATCTCATGATCATGTGATTTATTGTTACGTATTGGTTTCTTAATTATACTAATTCGCAGTCAGTCTTTAGTGTCTTAGAAGTATTCTCGCTCGTCCAAAGACTCATGTCTTAGTCTGTGTTATGAGATTTATTTGCTCTTACGGTGAGTTTATAGCCTCACCTTTAAACTTTTAATTGTTTTATAAATCTTGCGAGGGAGATACATGTTAGTTTTATAAATCGAACACAAGTAATTTTTGGTATGCTGGACCCGATTGTGAGGACTAATTGCCATTGAGTAGTAATTGCCAAAAAGGCTCGTATTTCATGAACTTTTAATTACCTATGATGGGTAAGCATTAATACACTAAATAGATCTATTGGACTGTCAGGAGTATGTTTACATAGCGTGAACACTCTGTAATGGACATTGTATTGAGAATATTCATGGGTAAATGGCAATAATACGTAGTGTAGGGGCAATTTGTGTGCATATGAAAAGATATATGTCGTGTTAAAGGTTTCAGTGTCATGAGCTTAATGCATTAGTAATTAATAACTTGTTTGATCCACAAGTTTCTCGATGATATATATATGCTTGTGTTCAATCTTTTATTAATATAAACTCTATGAATTCACTCAACATTTTTCATTGACTTTTTAGCATGTTTTATCTTAGGTAATCAAGAATGATGGATTGGAATGGAATGATGGGAGTTAGCGTTGGAGTTTTAATAAACTTGTTTTGTTCCATCCTTCGCAAACATTTTATGATAATGTTTTGAACTTATGATGTATTGTTTTTGTGCAACGATCTTGTGGACAAGTAAACTCTGATTTTCACTAATGATGGAACAATGTTAATGTTTGTTTTTAAAACGTCTCTTTTGAGTCGTTCTTTATACTCTTATGTTGTTGTACTATGATTTAACACCCAATTAGTTGGTTCTGCTGCGTGTAAATTTGGGGGTGTTAAAAGAGAAAAAGAGGAGAAGAGGTCGAGCATAGTAATTAATTCCATAGGAAACAACATGTAATCTCTTATACTCTTGTAATCGTTCAGTTTTTGGTATCATTTGTTAATCGTGTAGTTTACTCTTGGAGTTAAAATTATTATCTTGTATTTGATTATGATATTTGAGGCTACTACCTTTAGGTATTTAGCATTATTTAAAGATTTAAATGTTTGGGTATTGAGAGGAGAGAGAGATTTGATGCTTAATTTATAGTTTATTGTTTGTTTATGTTGATCTGTTGTTGTGTGCTTGTGTTTAGTGTGCTTTGTTGTGATGAGACCTACTCATTCAACTGGACTCTTGTAATACAGATCAAGTATATCTAGATGAGGATGGCTCTCATATGTAATTACAGCCTATACCAATAGATCACGAATAACAATTATCTTTGCCTTTGATTGCGAGCTTAGTTGGGACCCGGCAGGTGGACCCCTTTGGATCAACGAGTATATGTTATTAATTAATTTGTTAAGAGCTTGGTTGTGAAACTATAGTGTATGAATTGACCTTTAAGTACGTAAGTAGGTAAGTATCTATGAGCTAGGTTTAACCAAGTTTCACATTGCTTGAATCCGTAAGATAGATTATAATCAGCAAATAAGGATTGCTTTGAGAGCGTTGATGTGTTTATATTGGTGACTAGAGAAGGTTCTTCTGTATCTATGGTCTTTAGGAAGATGTAACGACTCTAATGTCTTAAGAATGATATGCCGCCTCGAGATAAGTAATCATTGCACTAATAAATAAACCAACATTCTAATTAGATTAATCATGGTAATACAGTTTTCTTATAGTTGGCTAGACCGCTCTTTTATCTTCCGTTAATTTACTTGCGTTGCTTATTTGTGTCTTAAGTTCATTTTCGTCACACAAAAAACCGTGCTGTCTCTTAGGCTGTGAAAACCCCCTTATCTATTAGATTTAGAATTAACATAGGTTTAGCATAGGTTTAACATAGAATAGAATTAACTTTTTCTAGATAACCAAAATATTAATAAATTGAAATATTGTTTCTCGCTCTTAGTGATCGACCCTACTTACCATGAAACTACCATCTGACCGGGTACACTGCCCGTTAAAGTGTTATTTTTGGTAAAGTCGGCAAAATATAAATTTAAAACTTGAAACATAAATTACAATCACACTACGAAACATCAAGTTTTTTGCGCCGTTGGGGAGTGAAAAATTTAATCTAAAATTATTGATATTTTGGTTTTTAACATTAGAATAATCTAACCTTTAGGATTAGTGTAATTTAGATTAGTGTATAATTCTGTATATTTGCTTGTATATTTGTTTGTTTAATTGTTTATTAGTTTAGTTGTTCGTGTGTTTAATTGTTTTATAATACACTGTTCTGGTCGATAACCTGATACGGCGTATCCACTTCCATTGGATACGGCGTATCTAAGATTTCTTATCCAAGACAGGTATTCATTCAAAAGATTAATCGGGTTATTCAGGACTTATTGAATACGGCGTATTCCGATTCACTTGATAAGTAGCCCAGTCTCAATTTTTCAAATTCGATTTCCTATTTTCTGTGTTCTCTCCCCTGAGGGCCCATCCTACTGATTGTTTGTTCTTATTCTCAGGAAACGTTATGACAAAAGAATAGGATTCTCGATGGCGAAACCAAATGAATATATTTTCGTTATCCGAAAAAACTTTCTCTCTAATGATAATGAAGGAAGAATGGTCGAGAAGAGTTTTCTTGAAATACAAGGAACGTTTTTGGTGAAAATACATGATAATACTTTCAATGGGATAATTGTAGAAAATGCGTTTAAACACATTGATAATTTTCTCGAAGTAGTTGGGCCACTCAAAATAAAAGGGCTAAGGCAAGATCGATTTAGGCTTAGCGTCTTCCCTATCTCACTCGCAGGTGCCGTAAGTGAATGGTTCAAAAAGGATTGTATTGGCTCAGTTACTACTTGGGAAGATTTGGTAGAAAAATTCGTACAAAAATTCTACTAACTTTCTGATAACATTGAAGAGATGGAAACTGATGAAGATGATGACCCCAACGACATTGCTGACATCTTTAAGATCGAAGGGAACTTATTTGACTTTGAGACACTTTGTGTAAAGCATTCAATGAATTCAACTATCTCCTTAAAATCGACACGGATCTGTTTACTTTCGATATCCAAGGAATCAAGACTTACGAGGAGTATGAGTTGAATAATAATACGAACGGGGGTTCTTTGAGGAAAACCATGGTCAGATAAACAGGGTGCCATATTTCTTACCGTGTGATCATATCATGCGAACCCATATCGTTTTTAGAATGGAAAGACTATGGCCACTTGTAGCTCAAAGATTGATGGGTTCTGTAATGGTGGAGAACTACCCAGGATGGTTCGAGTCGGATGTATGACTTATTTTTAAGATCACAAATAGTATGATGAATTGACTGATGGGAAGCTAAAATAAGAAGCTTTAATGCATAAGTCCAGATTTGAAGAATTATGGGGAAATGCAACTCCCGGAGTAATGAAATTCTGTGCATGGTTGAAAAATAGTTTTGAGAACTTCCCGAACTAGATTATGATGTATTAGTAAAACTAGAAGAATGATGGTGGAAGGTAAATGCTCATGTTAACGCGCCCTATTTTACTCGTTGGAAAAATCCGGTCCAAGGGACCATATAGGCGACTCGCCAAAACATGAAAGGGCTTATGACCTTATCTTGTATTAACGTATCTTTGGGTAGAACTATAAAGCAAAAACAACGGCCGTTAATACTCTCAAGACAATCATGAAATATAAGATGGAACATCCGATCCATCAGTCTACTATATTAGAAGATTCGAGTTGATGAAAATATCATTCATCGCTGATGATGAAGTATGTTGCCATTAAAGACCGCAAGCACTCTTACCCTCTTAGAACCAAGTTGATGCAATGTCAGCTTATCAAGACACTTTTTTGCTTTATTAGGATGAGGATGGCTCTTGACAAAGGCAAGGAAGGAATAAAGAAGATGAGAAAAAGTCTAACTTAAAGATGTTGATAGAAAAGTGCTCTCGGGGAGACAACCCGAATTGTTTTTTATTTTTATCGAGTCTATCTTCCCAGACATCAATACGGCGTATTCGCTCCATACCATACGGTATATTGAATGTCTGGGTGTAACCAGTCCTTTATTTTTATGCACTTTAAAAGATTATTGTCAATTCTCTCTCTAGAACAACTCTTTCTTTCTCCTTTCTAGTTCCGATTTCGTGATCGATTGTATGAAGTGAAGTGATAACGGGATCCTACAGACTTAGATGCAATTGATTCATTTCTAGGCACACTAGTGATAGTTTTACTCACATTAGTCTTATAGAAAGAATCATCTAATCCAGCAAAGGATAAGTCAGGTCTAGAGGGCATGTAGTTCCCAGTGTAGGGAGGCAGAACTGCATGATATCCCTCAACCTTCTTAAAACTATCATTTACTTGATTATTTTCCTCTTCAATCTCATTCAAACTACTATCAGATGCACTTTTAAACACTTTACTTTTATTCAGATGACAATCATGTAATTCATTTTCATTCATTTGACTGTTATAACCAACACCAAACTTGTTATTAACACTTGTTTGACTGTTTATCAGTTTAGTTAGCTTCATAGATGATGTTTCAAACTTTTCTAATTTAAGTTTCAAATCATCTATTTCTTTTAAAGCTTCTTCTAATTGATTTTTAAGGTCTTTGATAGAGATATCTTTCACTTGGACATCATACTTTAAAAATGCAATATCTTCTTCATAAACAACTTCATTCTTTTCATGAATAACTATCCTAGCTTCTAATGATTCTAATCCCATTTGATAACCTATAATTTCTAGATAAGATTTATTAAGAGCATCACACTGTTGATCATACTGTTTTTGAAGAGTTTCATATGATTTTAAGCAATCTTTAGAGCAATTTTGTACCTCAGTATTTGAGCTTGATGAGCTGGATGAATCTGAAGACAAATGGGCCATTAGAACAAAGTCTGTGGGTCCTTCTTCAGCTTGATAGCTCCAATCATAACCACCTATCTCATCTTGAACAACCAAGGCATTTGTAGGAGTCTCTACTGGTACAATCCTTCTTGGAGCATCTCTATTTCTATTCCTATAATTCCTTGGTGCCCTATATTCTCTAGCAAAGTGACCTCTCCTGAGGTAGTTGTAACATTCAACCTTTGTCTTATCAAAGCCAACAGTTTCTTTGCCATTAAAATTCAAATTCCTTCTTGTCTTCTTTAAGAATCTCTTCACCCTCATGGTAAGCATGGCCACGTGCCATTTGAGATCCATCTCTTCAAGATCATCAGTATCAATCTGCTCTAGATCTTCATTGTCCAACTGTGGACTAGTAGATTGATTGACAAAGAAGGAAAATATGACATCATCAGCATAGGTTAAGGAAGAAGTGTGTCCTTGTGAACTAGCAGTAGAAACTTCATGAGCAGTATTAACTACTTCATTAGTACTGGTAGTATTTTTTGAAGATACAAAAGCCACATTCTAAGAGTTTGAGCTTGAGCTTGATTGGCTTTTAATCTCAGCTTCATACACCTTCAAGTTGTTGTACAAATCGTCTATGCTCAACTCATCTAGATCAGCTTTGTTATGCATGATCAAGGCAATATTGTTCCATGCTGATGGAAGACTTCTTAGCAACTTAAGATTTGCATCTTACTGGGAGATAACTTCTCTATGAATTTTCAATTGGCTGATGAGTTTCTGAAACCTATCATAGGTTTTATCCAGTCCTTCAGATCTTGATGCAGTAAAATTCTTATATTGCTGCTTCAGAATGGTCTTCTGCATTTTCTTTGATTCTTTGTTGCCTCCAAACCTGGCCTTAATTGCTTCCCATAAGGTCTTTGCATCCTTGATTCCATGAAACATTAATAGGTGCTCACAGGAATATCCAACAACAGAGTGCTTTTAGCTTTTAATTCATTCTTTCTTGCCAGCTTTTGTTCTGCAGTTTTAGGAGGGATAGGACCTTCAGCAGTAGCTGATGCAACAACAGGTGCATCACCATTCATAATAACCTCCCAAAGAGCATAATCAGTGTGAGTAAGATATTGCTCCATTCTCATGCTTTAGAGATCATAGTCTCCAGTTTTGAGTACTGGAAGTTTTAGTGCAGACACAGTTTGGGTAGTTTCTGACTGTGATTCCACCATCTCTTTGATTATGAGATCTTGTGTAGATATAGTGTTCTTCTTATTCAGAGTTTCTCAACAAGCTCTGATACCACTTGTTGATCCCTTTAGAACAGATCTTACTTAGCTTGTTAAGCTTAGTTATATTGGATAGATCCAAGACAACTATAGTAGAAACTAAGATTGAGAATATCACAAACTATGCGGAATCTAGTTTGTAATACTAAGAAGAACAATGAAACAAAAAACAAGATCTTTACTAAACTTTCAATATATTGAATACTATTTTGATTTACAAAATAGCTATGAATACTAACTATGACTGCTATGCAAACTATGAATACTAATATAAAAATTGATGTGAAAACTAATATCTAGATCTATGTCGTAGGGTTCCTTTTATACACTAAGGAAACCCTAATGGGCTTACAAAACGTGTCAAGTGATCATGCATATCTATTCCTAATATAACTTATGCATATCACTTTAGTAGTACTAACTATATAACTAACATTACTAATAAACTAGCAGTACTAACAATTTGTACTGGCAGTACTAACTAAGCTTAATAGTACTAAGTCTTCTCTTGGCAGTACTAAGTTGAACCAACAGTACAAACTTTGTAGAAGCCCTTAATTCCCAACAAAATGTTAGAACGTTTATCGGGAAATGAGTACTATTATTTTCTTGACGGTTTTTTAGGATTCTTTCAAATTCATATCGCATCAGAAGATCAAGAGAATACAACTTTTACTTGTCCTTATGGAACTTTTTCCTACAAAAGGATGCCGTATGGATTATGCAACGCTCCAACAACCTTTCAAAGATGCATGACGGCAATATTCCATGACATGGTAGAAGATTTTATGGAAGTTTTCATGGACAAATTCTCGGTATTTGGTAATTCTTTTGACCAATTTCTAAATAATTTAGATAAAATGCTCTGTAGATGTGAAGAAACCAACCTTGTGCTAAATTGGGAAAATGCCATTTTATGGTAAAAGAAGGTATTGTTTTGGGACACAAAATATATGGGAAGGAAATCAAAGTTGATAAAGCTAAAATTGATGTGATTTTCAAATTGCCTTACCCCTCAAATGTAAAGGGTGTTAGAAGTTTTTTGGGGCACGCTGGATTTTATCGTAGATTCATAAAAGACTTTTCCATGATTTCTAAACTAATGACCCAACTTTTAATGAAAGATGCGAAATTTGATTTTTCTAATGATTGTAAGAACGCATTTAATAAATTAAAAGAAAAATTAACCATCGCGCGCCTATTATAATATCTCTCGATTGGAATGAACCTTTTGAATTAATGTGCGACACTAGTGATTTTATAGTAGGGGCAGTCTTAGGACAAAAATAGACAGGAAATTCAAACCTATATATTATGCTAGCAAAACCCTGAACGATGCCCAAGCACATTATACCACCACTGAAAAAGAACTTTTTGCGGTTGTTTTCTCTTTTGATAAATTTCGCCCCTATCTTATTTTTATCAAAAACTATAGTCTACACTGATCATTCTACTTTGAAGTATTTGTTCAGTAAACAGGATGCCGAGCCAAGGCTTATCAGATGGGTCCTACTTCTTCAAGGATTCAATATCTAAATAAAAGATAAAAAAGAGTAGAAAACTTGGCTGCTGATCACTTGTCGAGACTCGAGAATCCAAATATGGGAGAATTAGCCAAATATCAAATCACTGATAAATTTCACAATGAGCATTTGATGATATTAAAGGCCAAGCTTAATGACGAAAAGCCATGGTATGCGGATTATGTAAATTGCATTGTCGGAAAAGTTATACCTCCAAAATAGACATCGGAAAGAAGAAAATGGTTCTTCTCTCAAATAAAGAACTATTTTTGGGACGAACCATACGCATTTAGATTGTGTCCAGACAATGTAATGAGAAGATGCGTGGCTGGAAACGAAATCCTTAAAATCTTGGCACACTGCCACTCTGGTCCAACTAGGGACATCACAGTCCCTCGATTACAGGAAGAAAGGTTTACGAAGCAGGATTCTATTGGCCCGGTATCTTAAATGATGCTAAAGATTATGTAATGAAGTGCGATGCATGTCAAAAATCAGGAAATATATCATCACTAAGCGAGATGCCTCAAAACAATATTCCGGTGTGTGAAGTATTTGACGTTTGGGGACTAGATTTTATAGGACCCTTTCTTGACTCAAGGGGTAACAAATACATTTTAGTAGTAAAGGATTACGTGTTTAAATGGGTTGAAGCCCAAGCACTCCCCATAAATGATGCTCGTGTAGTGGTTAAATTTCTAAAAGGGTTGTTTGCCAGATTTGGGGTTCCCAAAGCCTTAATTAATGATAGGGGAACACATTTTTGTAACTCTCAGCTGGAAAAAGCATTGCTAAAATATAGGGTCACTCATAAAACGCCAACAACATATCACCCTCATACCAATGGACAAACTGAAGTCACCAACAGAGCTATTAAGCGTATCTTAGAAAGGTCGGTCGGATATAACCCAAAGGATTGGTCTGAAAAGCTCAATGATGCATTGTGAGAATTTAGAACCGCTTACAAAACTCCAAAAGGATGCACCCCCTTTAGAATGGTTTATGGTAAAGCTTGTCATCTACCGGTAGAGATTGAACATAAAGCATATTGGGCATTAAAACAATGTAATATGGATCTTACGGTTGCTGCGAAAAATTGTTTCATGAAGTTGAACGAGTTAATGGAATTACGAGATGGAGCGTACGAAAATACTCGAATCTACAAAGAAAGAACCAAGAGATGGCATGACTGTAGATTCCGCGGAGATAAAAACTTAAAAAATGAAGACAAGGTCTTGTTATTTAACTCTCGCTTGAAGTTTCATCCGGGGAAACTCAAATCAAAATGGTCCGGACCTTTCATTGTAAAAACCAAGCACCCATATGGAGCCGTAGAAATCACCAATAAAAATGGTTCAAGCTTTAAGGTCAACGGCCAAAGATTAAAAAAAAATACAACGATAGAAGTTTCAATACGGAGGATAACGAGATCATAGAGCTCGATGAATGAAGAGAAAGAAAAAGGTCTAACTTAAAGACTGGCTGAAACAAAAGTGCTTACCGGGAGACAACCCGTCTGTTTTTAATTGTTTGAATTGTAATTTTAATTGTTTTATTGAGTCTGTCTTCCCAGACACTTAATACGGCGTATCAAGACCCTATGGGTACGCCGTATCGAACTTGTCTGGACGTTATTAATCCTTAATTTCAGTCATTTAATTTCTGCAAAACTTTCAAATATTTGTTTTCACAGGATGCAATATGGCGTATCCTTGGGTTTGGGATATGGCGTATTGACCTCTTGTACAATTTGTTTAATTATTTTCCTGCATTGTAACCATTGTATAACCGAGAGAGGAATTGCACTTTTGTCTTCTAAACTTTTATGCAGGACCTTGCTGTAAGGAAATCGATGATATGGTATACTCTAAAAAAGACGTGTGTTGAACTCATACGAGCATTCTGACGCCTCGTCAAAACACTTTTGCTCAAGAACTCCAATGGAGAATCATCCCGAGCAACATATCAGGGGAGTTCCTCGTTCTAATTCTATTTCCCATTTTATTTAATTGTTTTATCTATACAACGAGGATGTTGTATAATCTAAGTGGGGGGGGGATGGAGAATTAGAACGCCTACTTGTCCTTTATTTTACAAATTATATGCTATATGCTTAAATTATGCCAAATTTAAAATTTTTTTAGCATAACTTTTGTAAAAATTACTAGTTACATGACATCGCGCACTATTACCCTTAATACCAAATTGTGAGAATTAAGCCTATTCTGTTTCCAAAAGTTTTCTTTAAATTCCACAAAAATTATGAGTGTGCCGGTGATGTAGTGGACTTTAGAACTTGGTTTGGTATATCACTCGAGACCACAACGATGAGTACTATGGACTTAGATGGAGAAACATTTTTAACTGGTAAATTTCTAGGAATACACCAAAAAGCCTAAATGTTGTAAAATTAACTAACTACACTGGTTAGTTAAAGCCCGTGTAACCCTTTGCTTACTCTCACTATAAGAGTAAGATCCTCTAGAAAAACCTGTTGAGCCATTCTGGTCTTTTTCACACCATATGTTTATTTCGTTACACCTTTACACCTTAGCCTACCCTGTAGATTAAGCCTACTTAATCAAAGTTGTTGCTTTTGTGTAAAGTTTTGTATTTCCTGTGTCAAAGTGAAATTTTCTATCTCCGGTTAGGTCGGGAAATTACACAATACAATGGGAAAATATGTAGCTCGTGTATTATGCCACTTTCGTGATTATGTATTATGTCCGAAGATGAAGTGTTAAAGGAAAAATTATCCGGATGAAATATGATTATGAAGACGGTGAAATTGCATCGAGATTTATGTTATGAAAAAATATAAAATGCATCAAAAAAGAGAAGGATGATTGATAGTCGGTTCACTAAACTTAAACCGATGAAATACTTGGAAGGATCGATTATTCGTTGATATGTGATAAAAATCAACGATGTATAGTTTTGTATAAAGTGGCCGATATCACCACTTTTGTAAAAGTATGTAAATTTGGGATGATTGGGAAGTTGACGGTTATGGGAATGCCAACTTAGGTTGTCTTTGTGATCTCTATGATCGAGGCGTTTGTATATATTTCGAGTCTTTATCATGGAACGCTCGGGAAAATTTACTAGCAACTACCTTATTTGTTCAAAGGTTAATCTATTTGTTTTGTGAATTTTATTTAACAACAATTTGCTTCCCTTTCCTACGCAAATACTTAGGTTTTTTTTATTTATTTTTTTTTCACTTCGAACGAGGTTGAGATCGAGTCATGCATGTCTATTCTGTCGTTACGACCATATATGCGTGATTCAACCACCTTGTTGGTTTATTACTTTTGGTGAAAGTTATAAGATCCCTACCCTATATCATTCTTCATCCTAACCCTTGGTTAAACTCGAATGAGGATGTGATCGAATTGTACATGTCTATTTCATCGTTACGGTCGTGTATGTATGATTCAGCTGCCGTCGTTACGGCCGTGTATGTGTGCTTCAGCTGCCTTGTTGGTGTGGTACTATCGGTGAAAGATTGTTAGAATGATCAACCCTTAGCCTTATAATAAAAACCCAATTTACCTTTTGACTTGTTTCTCCTTAGCTCTAGTGGTGGAGATGTGTATCCTTGCCAAGCATATGATATGAAGCTAATCACGACCGAGCAAATGAGCGTACCAATTAAATGTTACACCCTAGATTAGTTGAGTGATCTGAGTGTTTTCATTTCCATATTTCGTGAGGTGCTTGGTCTTGTACAGGTGATTAAAACGAAAGAAGTGCTTAAACGGAAAAATCCTTAACTTCGGTTGGGATACATTTTTAATATAATCTAGAGTCTACTTGAGGACAAGTAGGATTCAAGTGGGGGGATATTTGATGACATCAAATAACGTTACATTTATACCATCATTTATCCCGAATAAGTTACCCACTTTTATATAATTATTGCAAGAATTTGTACTTAATTGCTTAAAAGTGTTATTTGCAGTAATTAAGGAGTGATTTGTGAAGACATGCTAAAAGGCGCATATTTTAGAGCTAAAACGATGATATTTGAAGATTGCTTAATTCTGCCCAACACGCCGTATCCACAAAAAGAGATATGGCGTATCAGCGCCAACTCTTCACAAGAAAACGCGTACAAACAATTCTCAATACGACGTATCACTCTTTTACCATATGCTGTATCCAGCTGGATAGATATTCAAAGATACGGAGATAATTATAATTTGGGAATGAATATTTTATTGATTATAAAATTAGCACGCACTCCAAGGAAAACACCACAATACGCCGTATTGACCTAGCTTAACACGGCATATCCAGTCTTTTTCAGACATTATAAATAGAAGACTCAAAAACGAGTTTTCAGTGTGCAAAATCATAATCTTCATACCTTACACATAAAAGACGATTTTCTGAAGAAAAAAAGAGCAACCAAAGGTCAAGCATCAATCACAATTCCATAGAAGATACCGTGTAATTCCTATACTCTTGTAATCATTTAATTTTTGGTATCGTTCGGTAAAACATTTAGTTTACCTTGGTTCTTTGATCACGCTTGTATAATTACAATGGTTATGGGCTAATACCCTAGGGTATTAGCCATCTTAATGAAGGTTTAATGTTTGGTTTGTTTTAAAATGGATTTCTTAATTTATCGTTGAAAGTTTAATTATGTTTATCACATGATACTTGTTTACGTGTTTGAATATGCGACCTATCATTCAACTGGGTCTAGTTACGCCTAACAAGTGAACTAGATATTGGGATAGCTCTCCATATCGTGTTTTATATTACTGGACCAATAGGATCACAAATAATGTTCTATCTTTGTCTTTAAATTATAAGCTTAGTTGGACCGGTAGGTGGCCCGTAATGTTTCAACAAGTATGTTCTTAATTAATTGATAAAGATTTGAACAGTGAACTACCAGTATATAAAATACCGTCAAACAGTTAGTGGGTAAAGTCCTGATGGGATCGGGTTTAACAAGATCACCATTGCTTTAATCCCTAGATAGATTATAATTAAAATAAAAGGATGCTTTATGCGGATACGTTAATTGTGACAGGATTCAACGTATCTAGGTATTAGGATGATGTCACACCTAAGTCATAAGAATGATATGCCGCTTCGAGATAAGAAATCATTGCACTAAATAAACAAACCAGCGTTTAATCAAATTTAATACGGCTAATACGGTTTTCTATCATTTGGCTTGTACCGCTCTTTTATCCTCTGATTGTTTTCTTGCATGTTTATTGTGTTTAGAATTAATTATTGTCACCATAAAACCTGAGCCAGTCTCTTAGGCTGAAAACCCCCCATTATCATTAGAAACGTATATAGCATAGGTTTAACAAGTAATTAGAATTAACTTAATTAGAGTAATTAAAATACTGAAAGAATATAAGGTTAACGACCTCGCTCGTAGTGTTCGACACCCTACTTACCGCAAAACTCCACCCGATTGGGTACACTGCCCGTTAAAGTGTTGTTTTAGGATAAGTCGGCTAAATACAAATTTAGAACTTGGTAATTAATAAATTGACCCTACATGACAGCACATTAGTGTTCAATTAGGAATGAAGACAGTTTGTCATACCATGCTCGTGGAGCTTGTTTGAGACCGTATAGTGCTTTCTTCAACCTGTAGACATGGTCTGGAAAGTCTGGATTGACAAATCCATCAGGTTGGCTAACATAAACTTCCTCTTTCAATGGACCATTGAGAAATGCAGTCTTGACATCCATCTGAAAGATTGTAATATTTTTATGTGCAACAAAAGCAACGAACATTCGAACTGCTTCAAGACAAGCTACAGGAGCAAAGGATTCCTCAAAATCGATGTCTTCTTCCTGCTTGTAACCCTTCACAACAAGACGAGTTTTATTTCGAATAACAATATTTTCTGCATCACTTTTGTTCTTCCAAATCCATTTGACAACAATTATATTCTTTCCATCTGGTCTAGAAACTAGTTCCCAAACATCTAGTCTCTCGAATTGATGCAACTCATCTTGCATTGATTCTATATAGATGTGATCTGACATGGATTCTTTGATGTTCTTTGGTTCGAGAATGCTAACTGTTAATGCATACATGCATACCTTAGAATTAGTCTGAAGACGTTGTCGAGTCATCACTGGTTTGGATGGGTCACCAATTACTTGTTCCAAAGGATGAGCTTTAGTCTAGATATGTGTTGAGGGTTGTACTTGGTGGAACTCATGCATATTTGATGGATCTAGGGCTATTGTAGATGACTCAATTTCCTCAAAGTTTAGGACATCATATGGAATAAAGACCGTATTACCATCAAACTCTGCAGAGTCTTCTTGATTGGATTCATTAGCCTCATTCAAGGAGATTAGAGAAGTTTGTTCATCGGATGTAGTTAAAATGAGAGGAGCCTCGTGTTCTTCAACAATGATTGAAGATGTCGAAGGTGAGTCTTCATGATTATGAACTTGTTGTACAACGGAATTGGTGGACATTTCAGAAGACCTCTTCTCAAAGTATTCTTCATACATTGGCCCAAACAAATTATCCAAATCTTCTTTAGATGGAATATTCATGGATTATGCTGATGAATCATCATTAATGAATCGTTGAAAAACGGGTTCTAAACTACCATGTTCAGAAGCCATAGCTGTAAGCTCGTCAAATTTAACGTGGATGGTTTCCTTAATCTTTTTGGTACGTCGGTTATAAATCCGAAACCCTCTGGATGTTTCTAAATAACCAATGAAGATACCAATGTCTGCTTTAGGTTTCATTTTTCCAAAATCATCTCGGTTATTTGTTGGATAACACAATGAACCAGACATATAAAAATATTCCACATTTGGTTTTCTGCCATGAAGAAGTTCGTATGGAGTTTTGTTGTACCTTGTATGAATTATCGACCAATTTTGAGTAAAGCAACCAGTGGAAAATGCCTCGGCCTAAAGGAATTCTGGTAATCGTTAAAAGATAAGCATTGTGCGTGCAGCCTCGACAAGAGTATGATTACGTCGTTCAAAAACACCATTTTGTTGAGGCGTACGAGCACTCTAAAATTGTTGCATAATACCTAACTTATCATAATGAGCTTTAAGAGTTGCATTCTTGAATTCAGTACAGTTTTCGGTGCAAATCTTGCAAACTTTGGCAATGTAGTTTAATTGAACTCGAGCAATAAAATTCGTGATTATCTATGGAGTCTCATCTTTTGTGCAAAGAATATATAGACATGTGAATCTAGAATAATCATCAACGATCATAAGAATATACCGCTTTCCGTTGACTGATGATACCCGTATTGGTCCGCATAAATCCATGTGTAGCAATTCCAACTTTGAATGATTACTTAGAACCACTTTAGGTGGATAAGAAGCTTTTTGGCTATTTCCCCGCTTACATGCAGAACAAAGGTGATCTTTGCCGTATTTGAATTTCAGAAGACCATTAACCAGGTCATGTTTGGTAAGATCGTTTATGGTACCGAAATTAAGGTGTGAGAGTTTGCGGTGCCATAACCATGACTTTGTCGAAGTGGCTTTGGACATAAGACAAACAGGCGAAGAAGCAGCCATATCAGAAATGGAGATAGTATACAAATTGGATTCACGATCTCCTGTAAGCAGATCATCTCCTTCTAGATTTTGTACGTAGCATGTTTTTGAGCGAAAAGCAACTTCTAAATCATCGTCACAAAATTGTTCGACACTTAAGAGATTGTGTCCTAGGCCTTCAACGTAATATACATGAAAAACAGTAATGTTGCCTTGTACATAATCGCCATAGCCTGTGATTGCTGCGAAATGATCGTTCCCAAAGCGGACGGTTCCTATGAATTTCTCAACAAAAATTTTCAGCAGTGATCGATCATCCGTCATATGCTTTGAACAACCACTATCAACAATCTACAGAACAATTTGAACTACCTACAATACATGAAGACACCATTTCTGGACAAGTGGACAATTTGACTACCTATTTTTTAACAGAACCTGATGTTTTAACAGTAGGTCGACTATTAACAACATTCGAAGTCGTTTTAACAGGTGACCAACCAACATTTGGTTGTAATTCGTACCACTTTTGCCACATTCGACTAGTTTGAATTTTGGTTCTTCATGTAGTTGCTAAGTGAACTGTCTCGCAACTTAAAAGCACTAGAAACCTTATTTTTGGCACTTAAGGGAGTAACCGCATCAATCTTAGTTTTGGAAACTACAGGCGTAGTATCTAATGACTTAGATTGAACGGCCTTATCAGAAAACCTAGTCTTTGAAACTATGGGAGTAGGATCTTTAAACTTATATTTTACTGTTCTAGGAGTAGTGAATAAGGCTCTCCTAACTTTCGATTGCACATTCAATGTATATTTCGCAAGACAATTATTATGACATGGGATAAGCACATTTTTAGCACAAGAAACACACAATACATTCTTCGCTATAAGAGCGTTTTTAATATCATCATTAGTTACATTTGCAACATCTGATTTTTTATTTGACCTATCAGAAACTTCTACTTTCTCTGATGAATTCTTAGTGTTGGATAGGACACTATTATTGAATGATGAATCTCTATTTGATGGTCTTCTAACACTAGAAATAGCTCTCTGTTTATCCCACTTCAGTAGATCGAATTCCTTAAGCTTGTATAAGGTTTAGTTATATAAGATAAATCTAATACAACTATAGTAAAAGCTTTGTTTGAATGTATTAAAGATTATGCGGAATCTAATCTTTAATATTAAGAAGAATTATCAATGAAATAGTAATTCTATGAACATACAATTCAACAAATAAGCTCCAATATTATTAATGATAATAATACGAATACTCTCAAAGTATTAAGGTTACAAAGACCTTGAAGCTAAGAAAAAGATTGATTTTTCGTTTTGGTACATATTTGGTATATCAATCTCTACGCCCTAGGACCTCCTTTTATACACCAAGGAGTCCTACTCGGCTTACAATACTTACCTAAGTATATAAAATCTTTTCTATAAATAACTAATACATATCAAGTAAGCAGTACTAACAAACAGTACTAACTTACACTAGCAGTACTAACTTAATACTAGCAGTACTAACTACTTAGAATATTTTCTTGAGCAGTAGTAACTCTTCAGCAGCATTAACTTCAAGCAGTCTTTGTACTAGCAGTAGTAACTTTCACTAGCAGCATTAACTTTTGTACTAGCATTAGTAACTACTTAGTATATTTTCTTTGAAATTCATGAGCAGCACTAACTTCATCAGAGCAGTATTAACATAAACTTAAGCAGCAGTAATTCTAACAGCATCAAGAAGACTTTTAATCCCAACAATCCTCCCCTAAACTTGATATTCTTCTTCAAAATCATCAACTTTCTTTATTTAAAGCTTCATCAACACCAGGAGGATGCTTCCAAACACTTTTTTACTTCTAAAGCTGTTTCACGATGAATTTAAGAAGCCGATAAGCCATTTTACTTTCATAATCAATTTGAAGCTTCTTTTCCAACATCATTGAAAGTGTAAATGGTATAAGAGGATCTCTACTAACATATGAATATGCACATGTTGCATCCTCAAGGAATGTACTCCACAGGAGTCATACAGCTTCCAATCCATGTAACAACCAGAAATTTTCGAAATTTTAAATTTTACCCTTTGACATTTCGGGTCCGACTTGACTTTTTGACTTTTGAACTTTTATTGTCACATAAAAACGATTACCGCGTAACCGGAAATTTTTCGGAACATATTTAAATAATAAATCACATTTATTATTACATATCTCTCATTTACAAATTTGTTTTTAACTTATTTGTCTTGAAAACGAAAAGATATATGTTATTCCTAAGTTGACTTATCAAAAACGACCCGCTAAATCACGTTTCCACGACTCAGACTCTAAAGCAATATGATGTAAAACAACATTCCGGACAACTTTTTAGTTTTGCCCGAGACCCGAAAACAAGCAGAAGATGACCGAAATACCTCATAAAATTTTAGAAACGAGAACAACGCGTACCGACACAAAATAATTAAATTTATATTTAATTATCACAATTTACTTAATAAAAGTATTTAATAAATTATGGATCAATTTATTCAAGAACGTTGTCTTAAAACGCGAATATTTAAATTAAAGTTTTATTTACGGACAAAAGGTACCCGATGCCTACACAAATAAATAATAAGCATTTAAATAAATTTTGTAAAACATTTATATAATGCTAGTCATGTAAATACTCATTTTCGTAGGAAAAACTATTTGGAACGCAATGGCGCAACTTTCGTGTCTTGAATCAATCTTTAACTATCTTAAACGAGTCCCGAACCATTATTTAACAAAAAATACATTTTTGGTCCCTCTGGTAATATTTACAGCATACACCCTAGTCTCTTATACACTTGTCAATTTTTTTATAACTTTCAAATATATAAATATAACATTAGGGTTTCATCATATATACAACCTAACCACACACACTCCCTCTCTAAAATTTGACGCCGCCTCTGGCGACCTCCGGCCACCCCATCGCCACCCCACCACCGATCCACCTAACCCATCATCATCTGCACCTCGTCACCATCATCATCACGTCACCATCACGTCACCGTCATCACCAACACCACGCACCACCACCACAGCCGCCACTCCCACCGCCACCCTACGCCACCAACATCATTATTGCCATTACCTCAGCTGTCACCATCACCATAGGGTGCGTTTGGTTTTAAAACCACCAGCATAGGGTACGTTTTGTTTGGTAGTGAAGAATACAATTAATCTTTGATATATGAGAAGCAAGAACTAGTGAGAGAAAGTAGAAGGAATGATGTATTTTCTAGAGAGAGAGAAAGTGTTAAACATGAAATGCATTAAGAGAAAATGAGAATACAACCAACCAACCAACCCACCCTCTCCAAGGCATGGAGAGGGTATTTATACAACAAAGGGTGGTCGGTCATGGGCCTAGTAGGGCTTTCCTTAGGCCTTTGGGCCATATTAGCTTATAAACTAAACATTGACTAACTACGGGCTTTGACTATTTAATATTGGAAGTGACCGAGACTTTTCTTGTTCCTAACAATCTCCCCCTAAGGGAGGTCACTCCAATTTACAAAAAAATTAAACTTAGCATACTATGCTTCGACTTTAGTCTTGAGCTCGTAGTCTTTAACTTCAATCATTAACTTGTGATTTGATGTAGTGATCGTAGACTTTAGGTCTTGAGCTTGTTCCTTAGCTTGTCTCAAATGTGATATTGAACACCTTGAGATCATCAACCAAGCATAATCTTGTTTTACCATCTTGGTAACTTTGCCATCTTGTGAACTTGTGACTTCCGGACCGACATGCTCATACCTTTCTTGATTGTTGACTTGAAAAACTTTAATGTTGCATATTTCTTGAAATTCTTTAACTATAACACTTCGTCACTTCGAGAACGACGTTCGGTATCAGAGTGACGAAAACTTCTTTGAAATTCATTGACTTTAATACTTCATCACTTCAAGAAAGACGTACGGTATCAGAGTAGCGGAAGTCTTGAAACATGTACTTAAGCTTTCATGATGTCTCTATGTTTGTCGGTCGGGTATGAGCATGTGGTTATGAATCTTGTGAGTCAGCTGGAATCAGGTACCTCCATGTCCCTTTTTATATATTCTTGAAATAAAACAGTTAGCAATAAAGCGGGGGGACGAATATGGCTTTGTCATTCGCCTATGTTTGGTTGGAGTAACCTTCGAAACCGTGAGGATCGACCGGTGATCAGGTAGATTCAATTTCAGAAGAATCTCCCCATGACAGGATTTCCAGCTGAAGTATTGAGTCTTTCTAACACATGTGTATCGTCTCAAAGCAGACAACACGGTATGAGTGAACTAGCAAGACGAAGTCTCACCGATTGAATAGAAAAATTGATTTGAAAATCAATCGACGTGTCACTTGCTAAAGTGGTTTTGTGACACATCGAGAGTGTTAATCATTTCAAAATTCATTATCAATCGTCAATTCATAACCTGGAACAAGTTTGATTCTTATGGAATCGCACCATCGTTTCTTTCCAGTTGTCACAAGTTTGATTCGTATAGAATCGCACAAGTCACCTACCATGAGCTTGTTTGATGTTGGCTCAAGCAGGATTTCCATCTTCACTGTGAATTATATCACTCGGATGTTCTGGCAAAATCACAAGGATAATGCGTAGGACTCTTAGTATATTTCTTGTTATTCACATTGTGTGAGATAGCAAGCATAATTTTGACAAGTGTCCTAATGAGATTTATGGATGATCTCTTTTGGCTCTAGACTCAATAGTGCACTTTGATTTTAGTGATCGGAGGCTGGAGCAGACTGCCACCTTTTCAATATCAACTAACTTAGAGTGAGAAAGTTGATAGAAATGTGTGTAATCTCTGTGAGAAATGAAACAAGAGTCTGTTGAGAGACCTTGAGTGGCTAGGGAGGGTTGTGCATAGCGTCACTGGGTCCATGACTGTCTTCAATGTCAGAAAACAACTTAGTGTTTCTGACAGATTATGTATTGACCCGGTTTCTGCCTAAGTGTATGGAGGGCTTCTTTCTTTTCACCCTTTATCCTTACATTTCTTTTTCATTCTTCAACCCCTTCAATGCTTACCGAGACTTCATAACTAACACCTTGTTGGGTTTATTCCAGTGTTAGCTCCATCTCAGTCGGCATTATTCCCGATTCTCACTTTCTCTCCTTTTGTATCATACCTAAGGACTTCTACACTATCTAGTGGATATCCCTAGGTAGATCCCTTTGGTTCTGGATGGATCATGGGATTTGAATACCTATGCCTAACCACCTTATAGCTCCATAAATTTAAGTACATGGTCGGTCTTTTGGGTAGTCCATCTCAATCAAAACCAAAATCATTGAAAATTTCAATCAAAGTGTTTGATATAAATATTAAAAGAGTTACACTTTGAAAGTTTTTTTTTCATCATCACTAAAGCTCCCCCTTAACATGTGCACTGTAATCGTAGTACATGTTAAGTTTAGAGTGCATTGAGTCCATTTTATATGATCACATTTAATACAAATTAGGTTTAGTTTAATCACATTTTCTCCCATTATCCAAAATGTTAATCCCTTGATATTTTAGATATCAATTGATTAAACGTTCAGGGACAAAATATTACATAATAACTATCAGGAACATTTTACTGCTCCCCCTCAAAGTATGAGGGATATGATATAGTGTTGAGAACGGAATTTTGAAAGATTTTGAATTTTGTGAAAAATTCTTGAAAAA
>BQNB010032012.1:0-37932 GCA_026074375.1 Tanacetum coccineum
AAGAAACAACCCGTCAACAACACAATGGTCGACAAACAAAAAAAAAACTAAATAAACGGCGGAAGCTAAATATACTGGATTGAGGTTTGGAGTGATACCATGTAAGAAAGGGTTTAGAGATATAATTTGTGTCTTGTATTCCTCAAAACAATTGATACAATATATAGGAGTGTACGGACTATTCTAGAATACGGGCTTGAGCCCAATACATAATGACCATTAATTTAACTGACATAAATAACTTTGAATGTCATAAATAACTTTGACTAATCATATATAATTGACTTTGACTAATCATGGACTAACAGAAATAACTTTATCAAACAGTAAACATAAAGCTAATAGAAAAAACACATACACTCATTTAAATCCAGGAACAAAAACAAGAATGACAGTTTCGTTATGCAAAGATTTGAATAAACAAATCCCTTTTTAAAACAATAAACCTTTAATTACTTAAACAAGAAAATTGCAACTCTAACTCTAAGAATTTTTTTTTCGGAACATATTATACTTAACATCAAATCAACGTTTACAATAAGATGGCGGGCAAACGAGCAACAAGCTGCGCCGCAACCCCTTTTTGGATGGCAAAACCAATCCTACTAAAAATAAAGTTTTGTGTCTTAGGGGTCGAAAAATTACTTTGCACAACCCGTGGAACCCTATTCAAAAACTCCTCTGCTTCCGGTGCTAGGAAACCAAATGTATCAAAGGCAAAAGGGATAAACACGTGTTGATTCTCTAAACAAGCTTTCTCGTGTTTAGCAACTTTGCTTTCAACGCAGCTTGTCCTGCAACAAACCCATTGTCCCTGAGCCTAACAAGAGGGGACACTCCAGTAAGATCCACACAAGCATGTTTCCCCCCGGCCCACCCAAACACAAGTATATCAGCTGGCCGTAAGGTAGACCTCCCTTCGAGTGGATCTGTCAGAAAGTTCACGGGGGCCTCTTTTTTAAAAGAAATTCCAGCTCATTTAAGAACATCATACAGAACATCCCTAACCAAATCATGCCTATATTTGAAACCAGGTAACTCCTTGCAATGGACTGCATGCTCACCAAAAGAATCCAAATAAACCTTGTGGCAAATTGGGCAAGGCTCATCAACCAAAAATAGAAGGATCATTAGCCGGTACTTAAGGATAGTCCGATACTCCAGAGTTGACATATGTTGGCCTAGTCCTTCAATGGGGATAACGGTCAAGAAATTCTGAGCACGAGGAGCTCGGAGACATTCAACCACCGCTTTTTGGCGAGGGGATAAATCAAAGCTCACTCCCACACTCTTGACAATTTCACTAAATAGGGCACACGCCTAAACATTCTGGGCTTTAGAGGGGGGGGGTGTCCTTGTTAGAGAAACCGCTAAGATCAAATTTAGGGAGGGACATACGCACACGATCCAACGCTTATCCATAGTCAGAATCAGCCCCATCAATACCACATCCCTGAAGAATGTGGTCCTGCAAACTCCAAGATTACGCCCTCAAGGCCACAAAATCATAAGTAGACACATCCTCAGTCGAATATAAACCCAACCCACCAAACCGAATCAGAAGTGATGCTAGCCTCCATTGGAAATCCCCAAAAAAGGACCCCCACAAACCACAATAGCCTCAATCGCCCTCCTAAGGCCATTGTCAAAAATAGAAACAACTTCCCCTATGTACATAGGTTGGCACGTTCTGAGACCAAACAACAGCTTTGTGACGCCCATGCATGAGCGGAGCAAAAGGAGCTCGGATTGAGGGTCTCGTAGCCTTGGGAGAAGACTCATTAGTTCCATAGCACGAGATGCCCTTTTCACAGCCAAACTACTAATAAACCTCGCATCCCGGCTAACCGCGCCTCCAAGGAGTTTCACACCCAACGGCGGTCTCCCAATATCGTGGGGAAACAACCTATTCTTCGCATTCACCCCATTGCATGATGGCCAAAAAACTTCCGTTTTCTTAATGTTGAGTTCAAGGCCCAGGCGGGGCCCCTCTGCCCTGATTATATCTATGGCTTTCGCAACCTCATTAGCGTCCTCGATTACCAAGCATGGAAAAGCAGTTGGCAACAATCCTTGATCCAATGAACAAGTGGGTGCAAAACTAAAGCAAAAAGAAGAGGCCCTAAAGGGTCCCCCTGCTAAACTTCAGTCGTGGACCAAATATGGTCATCACCCACATATAACCTCGCCGACTGACCATATAAAAAATCCACCCATAGGGAAATAGACGGGCATCGAATCCGAACCTCATGTAGGAGGGTAGTCCGATCCACCAAGTTGAAGGCATTAGAGAAATCAACAGTAAGCATAGCCAATGACCCATCCGAGTGAAACTTATTTAAGAATCTATTCGCGTCATGGAGCATGGCCTCTGCCCCGCTGGGGACTCCCACCCCAAACTAAAAGTCCCCAAGGTATTTGGACATCTCCTTCCTGACACCCCTCATAGCCACCTTAGAGGCCAACCTCCTCCAAATCGCGCCCACAGCAATAGGCCTGATCCCATTGTCCGGTTTGAGCAACGGCGTGAGGGGCGCAGATGCCATAAACTCCGCCAAAACCTTAGGGCACCTCCCCTCCAACAATAAATTAACCACCACAGAGATAGCCTTGAGTAACCCAACAGCGATCGCCGACCCCTCACCACATAAAGCATCTAAAATGTGTTGGGCTCTCAATCCGTCCCGCCCACAAGACGTCCCTTTTGGGAAAGATTGAATACACCCAAGAACGTTATCAACGTCCACAACAAGAGGAGGCTCCGAGGGCAATGAACCAGGCATAACGGGAGGGGGCAGTATAGGGTGCTTAGCCAACAACGCTGTCAAAGTATCCGTACCGAAAGGTGCCACCCCTGAAGAGCATAAAACCTTAACAGCAGCAGTGAAGTGCCCGTCCGATACTTTCCTCAAACATTGTTTAATATTGGTGCCCACAGTTGAGCTATCGGACCCAGATACACGGTCATCCTTTCCCGATACCACCCTCAAAGGTTGGGCAAAAAGCGATGGAATAAGTTCAATAAACCCATCCCCACCCCAAGATGCCAACGCCCGTTGAATACTATGGCATTGCAAAGACTTCCTGTTACCAGACCTGCGCTCCTGACGGTTAGAAGGCCTGAAAACACGCAACGTGCAACGTGGTAACAACAAAAGTTTAACCCACGCCTCAATAGACGTTGGTGTAGCCGCCACCTTACCCAGAGCAGCAGCTAAAGCATGAGAAAACGCCATACGACAACTATGAGGGATGCTCTTAACCGTCGTGATAGGTAGGGAGAACACACGGTCAAGGAGAACCTCATCCACAACCACCCCTCCCAAAGGAACCACTTCCCTCCTAACCTGTGGCCTAACGATCCCTACTATGAACTCCTCCACATCTCCCGCCACCCACTTGAACCGGGTCATCCCATCAGTATGATGGCATGCCCGGCTAAGAGCATGTAAACACATACACACCCCACACACCCATTGATCTAAGGCCTTTAAAGCCTCCCCAACTGAAACAAACAATTCACAATCTGTGGAAAGCGCCTCTCGCAAGGCCCCCCTCCGATCGTCCGAAGACAAATGGAGACGCTTAATATGTGCAACCAACCGAGGAAACCCCCTGGACCCCGCCATTCCATCTGGGCAACAATGAAAACCTCTAAATGGGCACGGCCAAACACCCGCTGAAGAACAAACACTCACCTCCATGGAGGGAGCCTAAAAAGAGAAACAAACTCCTATTCAGGGACCGAGAAGGTCCACAACCTCCTACAGATATGGCTAGATAACAAAGTACGCGAATGGTCGAATGACTAAGACCATCATGCGGTGAGGCAATTAATCAAACACCTTATATGCAATATATCATAAGCAAGAATAGGTAATGACATGAAGACGTTAACAAGCACAACCAATGATGAAGTGCATAAATCCTTGTTCACGCATTTCATCAAACAGATGGAGTGCATAAAAAGGGTGGTCACTTTTTGAAAAGGTTTAGAGCATAATGTTCCAATTGGGCAAGGTGGGTCTTGTTATATGGTTGAATACTATCTGTTGTTTGAATGGTAACGAGGATTTGATTATTGTTTTTGTTTTGATGTGATAATCTTGGTTAGGGATTATGATAGTGGGTTTCGTGTTTATGAAGAGTGAATATTGTAGGATCTGGTGTTGTCTTAGATGGTGTTAAGTTAAATTGAATTTTTTCAAAAAATAATTAGAAATCTAATAAACTCTTCAAATTAGGGTTTTCTTTTAAGTTCAATTCACCACATTGATATACAAAGAGAACTCACACTCATCCCCACAAGCTTGCGTTGTTAGTTAAGCACAAACTACTAGATATATGGCAATTTTATATTGAGAGGATATAATATTAATACCTAAAAGCTAGAAATATATCTTCAATGTTATCCAGGACGACGCTAAAACTTCAACGACTCTAGAAATTACAACTGTATATATTCAATAATTGAAGGAAAAAACTCTGTTACGGCATTATCCCAACCCAAAAAAAACAAAATAACTACCAAGGACACTTAGCCAACAAATCAAAATGACCTTAGCAACTAAGACATCAGCTAGCTAGGCCTCAAACTAAACAATTCCCGCCCATGCAAATCTAGTGAATGTCAAAAGTAAGGTGTTGAATCGTTATGATACTCTCTATAGTTTCTTCTTTTAGCCAGAATATGTCAACGTACACAACATAAAAAAACAAATATAGAAAAATAAACATTGCATCTTGCAGATTCTGCAAAGCCAGTGGAGGCAACTTCGATACAAGCCGATCAAACAATTCTGGGGGAAGCATGTAAACATAAGATACATTTGCATTTTCTGCACATAAACAACAAAATTGATCAATCACACTTCACCAACATAAAACCTAATTACATACAGAAAAAGTTAGGACTTAACAGCTTTTACCATCAAGGATTGCATCTTTAATAGCATGGATACATAAACTAATCAACGATGGAACTTCCGGCATTTTTTGTTGATGTTTGCTTATGCGTAAACCCTAATCTGCATGAATTTGAGTGAAATGAGGTAAATATAACTTTAGGTAAAATTTGGTTTGATTAATATAATGCAGATTGATTTTGAGGGATGGTAAGTGATGAAGATCGGATTTTGACAACAAAAAAGAATGGGATATAAACCCTAATTGAAGAGTTGTAGATGAAATGGTGAATGTAACTGAGCATTTAATTGAAGAGTTTCTAAAATTTTAAGAATATGCTACATCCACAAAAAGACCACAAAAAATATCCACAAACATGAGGTGTCATGTTTTGATTTGGTTAATCAAAGATAAGAGAGAGAAATTATTTGAAAAGTCACCAATTAAAAAATGTCACCTCATTTTGTGGATGTTTCTTTGTAGTTCTTTTGTGGATGTAACATAGCTCCCTAAGTATGGGCTAAGTATGTTTTATATGAGCCCAACACTAATAGTTGATAGCTTTTATAGGGCTAATTGCACGGAAATGTATCTAACTTGTCACCTTTTGTAGTTCTGTGTAGCCAACTATTTTTTTTTTGCAGTTGTGTGTAGCCTACTTTTGAATTCGTGCAGTTCCGTGTACTCGGTGACCTAGAAACTTGCTAGTGCCTATGTGGCACAGGTCTTTTCCATGTAAGTATAAAAAAATTTAAAAACAAAACAAACACCCCTTTAACTCAACAGCTTTTGACCAAAGCAAATCCAAACACTCAGAAAAGCAAATCCAAACATCCTGTAACAAATTGAGACCTTGGGACAAGCAGAAAAGCAAATCCTCAATTGGGTTTTTTAATATTTTGTTTCAAACAGGTTCTAAAAGGACATGAGGGTATTAAATTATCAACAAGATCCACAATAATATACTACGGTGATGTATACTTTATTGTGTGTTAAGTTTTATTAGCCGCTATTGTTGCAACAGTGGTGAATGAACAATGCTCAAAGGATGTTGCTTTGGACAAAATTATATTTTGATCAGCTAGATACCATCTCGGTTTTGGATGAATTAGTTGGTTTAAAAGGCTTTGAACCAACCTTATAATCATCGGGCTGGGCACTGGGTGAAGGAGAAGGTGATGGGTTTCGTGGTGACGGCTAAAATGGTGGTGATGAAATGGTAGTGATGGTGGTGGTTGTTAAAGTGGAAGAAAAACGGGTGTTTGGCAATAAGTTCTGTACGTGTGGTGCTAATGGCGAGGGGTTGGGTGACGAGAAATGATGGAGGTAAGTGTGGTGGAGTTGGTGGCAGGTGGTGGGTTCTATGGTGGTGGTGGTGGCTGAAATGGATGGTGTTGGTAAAATTAAGGAGAAGATAGTGTTTGGAAGTGAGTTTTATAAATGTGATGTGCACTCATGGCATAAAAGATTACTTTTTAAATGAAGAAATGACTTGTAACATGATAAGAAGGTCATCCGATACACGGAACTGCACGAATTTAAAAGTAGGCTACACAACTGCAAAAAAAATAGTTGGCTACACATAACTACAAAAAGTGACAAGTTAGATACATTTCCGTGCAATTATCCCGCTTTTATATTCATGGGGTGTTTGGAATTGCTTATTTTTCTGCTTCTAATCATCAGGACATATGGACTCTACAAAAGAAAAGAATATAGGAAAAGTAACGTCGAATAATGACGTACCGCGTATAAATTCAAAAATTAAAGAGAACATTAATATCGAGAGGTTTAGTTAGCAATGGAAGTCTGTTTCTGATAACTAAATGTAAAGAGAACATTAATAATGATTACAATAGGCGGTTGTCGTACATTTAGTTAGCAATGGAAGTCTGTTTCTGATAACTAAATGTACGACAACCGCCTATTGTAATCAAAATATCACTAATGAAATACCATCATCCACCACAATGTATCAGATAACAATTTCAACCTTAACTGATAAACCTGTATAACAACACTGATTAAGCGAATTACTTTTTGTTCTGAATAATTCTTACATAGTAGTTACACGTGGAAAACTTGTATGTCTTGTACTTACACCAACTACCATTAACTGCTAGTAGCAATCATTTTAACAAAAAACAAAAAACGACCAAGAACTATGACTAAAACAAATAATATGATAGTACCTATTGTAACTGGAAATGAAAGAAAAGTATTTGGCGGGAAAAACCATTTCATTTCATTCAAACTCAAATGTGGGATTACAACGACTATTTATACAGGAATGAAAGACTAAGCTATGAACTAACTGTAACTAACTAACTGCTACAATAAGTTACTTCTAGAATCTTCTAGAAACTATTACAAGATGTTAAACTAGCTTGATAAAGTTTGAACTTGAGTGATTTGTAGGGTTGACTGTTCTTCTTGATAGTGTTGACTGAGAAGGATGTTGTTGACTGGCTTGATGCTCTTCCTTCCTTACCCCCTCCCCCTCATAAGTTAGCAATGTGTATGGATCACATATGCCAAACTTGGATAGACAATTATAGTGTAGTACCTTGCATAAACCTTTTGCTAGATTATCAGCAGCTTAAAGTCTTGAAGGTATGAAAGTAGGAAGTATTGAACCTTCTCGGATTTTATCTCTAACAAAGTGACAATCCAGTTCAATGTGTTTAGTTCTAGCATGTTGGATTGGATTTGATGCCAAGGCAATGGTAGAGGCATTATCACAGTAGATTGTTGTTAGGGTAGACAGATGAATGTTGAGATCTTTGAGAAGACATTTAAGTTAAGTGATCTCACAAGTACAGTCAACCAAAGCTTTGTACTCAGCCTCTGTTGAGGATCTTGAAACTACTGATAGTTTCTTTGAGGTCCATGAAATAAGAGATTTGCATAGGAAAATAGCTGATCCTGTAACAGATCTTCTAGTGATTGGACAGGCAGCCCAATCACTGTCACAATAAGCTTGTAACTATGGGTTAGATGTAGGTGAAAAATGAAGTCCTTGTCTAGGAGAAAGCTTGATGTATCTAAGAACTCTGGTGAGGGCTTTCATATGAGTTGTTCTAGGAGAATGAGAGAATTGACTTAGAAGCTATGCTGCAAATGAGATGTCTGGTCTTGTGATAGTTAAGTATATTAGTTTTCCAACTAGGGTTCTGTAGTGAGATGAATCAGATAAAAGCTCTCCTTCAGTGTTGTTGAGGGGTTTTTAAGGATCAAGAGGAGTGATTGCAGGTTTGTCATTAAGGACATTTCCACTTTGTAGTAATTCCATAGCATATTTTCTTTGGGATATGGTAAGACCCATTGAGTTCTTGAGTATCTCAATTCCAAGGTAGTAGTGTAAGGTTCCTAAGTCTTTGATGTTGAATGTCTGATGAAGTTAGTGTTTGATGTCTGTGATCAAGGATTGATTGTTGCCAGCAAGTAGTATATCATCCACATAGACTAAAAGTGTGATGAAACTGGTTGTGGTTTGAAGTGTGAAGAGTAAGGTGTCTACATAGCTCTGCTTGAATCCCAAAGATAAGAGAAAAGTTGTGAGCTTGGTGAACCATTGTCTGTTTGCTTGCTTGAGTCCATAGAGGGATTTCTTGAGTCTGCAAACCGTGTTGGGAGGAAGAGATGCATTGTAGCCTTGAGGAACAGTCATATATACTTCTTCATTAAGATCACCATGTAGGAATGCATTGTTAATGTCTAACTGTTCAATGATCCATATCTGTTGAATAGTTGTGGCTAGGAGTGTTCTCATAGTGCTGAATAGGAGCCTAGTGCCCAAGAGCTTCCATAATGTCTTCTAAAAGTAGCTCAAGAATTTAGCGTCTCTATCCGAAACAATGGTTTTAGGTATCCCATGAAGACGAACTATCTCTTTGAAAAATAGGGTTGCTATAATAGATGCATCACTCGTTTTGGTGCATGGTATGAAATGTGCCATCTTTGAGAAACGATCAACGACTACCATGATAGAATCCTTCCCGCTTTTAGTTCTTGGTAATGCTATAATGAAATCGATACTTAAGTCTTCCCAAGGCTGATTTGGTGTAGGAAGAGGAGTGTATAAACCTTTATGGAATGTAGACTTGACTTGATGGCACGTTGAACAACGAGTAATAAGAGCTTGAACATCTTTTATCATACAAGGCCTATAGAAGTGTTCATTCAGAATCTCTAGTGTCTTAGTATTGCCAAAGTGACCCGTCAATCCACCACTGTGAGCTTCTCTTATCAACAATCTCGAATTGATCTTTTAGGAATGCATAATCTGCCATTTTTGAAGAGGAACCCGTCTTGAACAACATAAGGGCCTTTAGACATATTTGGTAATGAACATAAAAGAGGACCAAAATCTAGATCAGATTCATATAATTCTTTGATAAAAGAGAACCCAAGGACCCTAGCTTCCAAGATAGACAACATAGAGTGCCTTCTGGAAAGAGCGTCCGCCACCACATTTGAGGAACCAGCCTTGTGTTTAGACATAAAAGAGCATATTTGAATAAATTCCACCCACTTAGCATGTCTTGGGTTGAGTTTATGCTGGCCATTAATGTATTTTAGAGCTTCATGATCAGAAAATAAAACAAACGGCCTTGGTTTAAGGTAATGAGACTAATGATCGATTGCTCACACCATGCCATAAAACTCCTTGTCATACATGCTATAGTTGAGCTTGGATCCATTGAGTTTCTCACTAAAATACGCTACTGGCTGCTTTTCTTGAACAAGGACAGCCCCAATGCCAACACCACTTGCATCACATTCAAGCTCAAAAAGCATATCAAAGTTAGGTAAAGCAAGTATATGTGTTGAACTTAGCTTAGCCTTTAAGCATTCAAAGGCTGCCTGGGCTGATTTATGCCACTCAAAAGTTCCCTTTTTAAGATAATCGGTGATAGGAGAAACAATTGTAGAGAATTTTTATAAATCTTTTATAGAAAGAAGCTAAGCCATGAAAACTTCTTACCTCTGTGATAGAAGATGGAGTAGGCTAAGATTTTATTGCTTCCACCTTTGATGGATCCATAAAGATTCCTTCCTTGAAAACTACATAACCAAGAAACACCACACTAGGCACCATGAAATCGCATTTTTCTAGCTTGCCATAAAGTTTGTGTTTCCTCAATAAATCAAACACACTTCTCAAATGACCTAAGTGTTCTTCCTCAGATTTAGAGTAAACAAGAATGTCATCAAAGTAAACTACTACGAACTTCCCAATTAAAGGTCTCAAGACTTCATTCATCAACCTCATGAAAGTACTTGGAGCATTAGACAAACCAAATGGCATTACAAGCCATTCAAACAAACCAACCTTGATTTTGAAGTTTGTTTTCCATTCATCCCCTTCTCTCATTCTAATTTGATGGTACCCATTACGAAGATCAATCTTGGAAAACACACAAGAACCATGCAATTCGTCTAACATATCATCCAATCTAGGTATGGGATACCTATATTTGATGGTAATGTTGTTAATGGCTCTACTATCAACACACATACGCATAAAACCATCTTTTTGGTACTAAAAGGGCTGGAACAGAACATGGACTCATACTAGCCTTCACATACCCTTGAGCAACCAACTCGTCTACTTGTTTTTGTAACTTTTTAGCCTCATGATGGGAGCATCTATAGGCTACCTTGTTGGGCAGAATTGACCCTAGAACGAGGTTAATTTAGTGCTTGATTCCTCTAATAGGTGGTAAACTAGGTGGGAGCTCTTTTAGGAACACATCAACAAATTTACTTAGTAAAGGTTTTACTAAGCTAGGCACATTATAACCCTTTTTTTCCTTATCTTTTTCAAACATCAGCAAAGCAAGGACATAAGTACCACTTTCTAGCTCTTTTACAAGTTCCTTTTGACTCATAAACAAAACCTTATCACTCTTAGTATTCATTTTAACTTTAGATATTTCATTCGGCTTTAGTGAAGTAAGTGTGATTTTCTTGCCATTAATAAATAGTGAATAAGTATTCAAGTGTCCATTATGATACACATGCTTATCAAATAACCAAGGTCTATCAAGCAGCAAATGACAAGCATCTATAGGAACAACATCATAAGTAATTTCATCATGATAAACCGTACCCATTGAAAAAGGAACAATTACTTGTCGAGTACTTTTACCTCATTTCCTTGGCTAAGCCAATGGAGCTTGTATGGGTGTGGATGTTTCATTATAGAGAGCCCAAGCTTCTCTACCATGTAAGTCGAGGCTGTCTTTGCGCAACTTCCTCCATCTATTATCAAGCTACACACTTTGCCTTTGACGGTTCATCTTGAATGGAAGATGTTCTCCCTTTGAGTCTTGTCTTTAGGAGCCTCTACAGTGTGCATAGCTCTCCTAACCACCAACATGTCACCACAATCAGCTCCAACCATCTCCTCTTCATTAGATTCATCAAAAACAAGTTGTTCGTCTTTGGTTTCAATTTCCCCTTGTAATTCTTCAATCTCCTTCAATGTGAGAGCCCTTTGGTTAGGACATTAAGCTTGGAAATTGTTGGGAATTTTGAGTTACTACTGCCAGTAATACTTTACTACTGCTGGTTCAAGATTGATACTGCTGCTAATGACTGAAGAAATAGACTAAGTAGTTAGTACTGCTAGTAATATTAGTTAGTACTGCCAGTACAAATGTTAGTACTGTCAGTATAGTTAGTACTGTTAGTTAATAGTTAGTGCTGTTAGTATTATATAGTTAGTACTGCTAAAGTGATATGCATGAGATATATTAGGAATAGATATGCATTATCATTATACGCGTTTTGTAAGCCCATTAGGGTTTTCCTTAGTGTATAAAAGGAACCCTACGGCATAGTTAGAATTATCAATTCATAGTTAGTTATTCTGTAACCTTAGCAGAATATTTGTAATCAATATATTCAAGTCTAGTATTCATTGTTCATCTTAGTATTGCAAGTTAGATTCTGCATAACTTGTAGTATTCACAATCATAGTTTATCTTATAGTTAGTTTGGATTTATCCAGGTTAACTAAGCTTTAACAAGCTAAGAAGATCTGTTTATTTGGGACTTCACAAGTGGTATCAGAGATTGTGGAGAAACTTTGAATAAGAAGAACTTTATCAGATCTAGATCTCTTCCTAAAATACACAATGTTTGGTGAAGAACCTGCAACACAAATAGCACCAGTAGAATCTCCTCAAATGGTGTCTACTATAAAACTTCCTATCCTCAAGAAGGGTGAATATACCCTTTGGAGTATGAGGATGGAGCAGTATCTCACTAACACAGATTATAGTTTGTGGCAGGTGATCTTGAATGGTGATGGTCCTAAGGGTGGCAATTTAGGTCGGGTTCGGGTTGGCGGGTTCGGGTTGACAGGTTGGTGGGTCAGAAAACCCCAACCTAAACCTGACCCATTTAAATAATCGGGTCAGCTATGTCAACCCTAACCTGTTTACACATAACCCGAACCTGACCTATTTAACCCGTATATATACTTGGGTTGGCGGGTTAAATAGGTTACATTGGTTGAATAGGTTAAATGGGTTTAAGATTGACCCATTTAACCCGTTTTATATAGACAAGTTGGCACATTACACGGGTTAAATAGGTTAAACGAGTTTACGGGTCACCCCGTTTAACCCATTTAACACATATAATAAAATATAAATAATTTTTAATTTTAGAAAAAAAATCTTAAACGGGTTGGCGGGTCGACCCGATTAATTTATTCCCAACCCAAACCTAACCTGTTTAATAAACGGGTCAGATGGGTCAACCCAAACCCACCCCAAAATCTATTAGACTCAACCCGAACCTGTTAATTTTCGTGTCGGTTTCAGGTCGGGTTTTGTGTCGGGTCAGAAATTGCCACCCCTAGATGGTCCTATACAAGTAACAACTAATGAAAATGGCGTTGAAACTAAAGTACCTCCAAAGACTGCTCAAGCACTATTACAAAGACAAAGAGAAAGAAAAGCTAAAAGCATTTTGATTTTGGCTATTCCTGATGAGTATCAACTGAGGTTCCATGGAATAAAGGATGCAAAGTCTATGTGGGCTGCTATCAAGAGTAGATTTGGTGGCAATGTTGAATCTAAGAAGATGCAGAAGAATGTTTTGAAGCAACAATTTGAAAACTTTTCTATATCTGACACAAAAGGCTTAGATAAAGCATATGATAGGTTTCAAAAACTTATCAGCCTTCTAGAAGTTCATGGTGCAGCTGTTCCTAATGAAGATGCAAATCAGAAATTTTTAAGAGCTCTACCTTCATCATGGAACAATGTAGCCTTGATTATGAGGAACAAAGATGGTATAGATGATTTGGATATTGATGATCTATACAATAACCTAAAAGTGTTTGAAGCTGATATCAAAGGTTCCTCTGGATCATCTTCAAACTCTCAGAATGTGGCCTTTCTCTCTGCAGAAGACACTAGCAGCAGTAATGAAGTTAATACTGCTAATGGTGTTTCTACTGCATCAGGCCATAATTCTCAGGGACAAGCCTCTTCATCATCATATACTGATGATCTAATGTTCTCATTCTTTGCTAATCAGTCAAATAGTCCACAACTGGATGATGAAGACCTAGAGCAGATTGATCATGATGATTTGGAAGAAATGGACCTTAAATGGCAGGTGGCCATGCTTTCTATGAGGGTTAAGCGATTTTATAAGAAGACTGGAAGAAAGTTAATCTTCAATGGCAAAGAACCTGTAGGTTTTGATAAAACTAAGGTTGAATGCTTTAACTGTCATAGAAGGGGCCATTTTGCAAGGGAATGTAGAGCACCAAGAAATCAAGGGAACAAAAACCCCTTGTTTACAAAACCAAGTCTTACGAAACCTCAAACTGTAATACGAAACCTTCGTTACAAAACCTTTAGTTACGAAACCAGAAATTACAAAACCTTCAACAAGGAAACCTGTCATACGAAAGCTTGAAGTTTGAAACCAAAATAAATCTTTTGATACGAAACCTCTAGTTACAAAACCACAGTTATACGAAAGCTTCCACTATTTACGAAACCAAACGGTTACCGAAAGCTCCAATTTATGAAACCTCCTTTCTTAAATTCCAAATTACCTCTACTTTCGTAAAATCCAAGAAACCTTTTACTCTCGTAAAATCTTAGCTACGAAACCTATAAAAACTTATCAATATGATTTTAAGCATTTTAAAGTGATAATATCAATGTTATCTTTTCAAATTGATAAAATCTATGTTACAAAAGATATAGAAAGTGTTACCAAAGCTAAACTATGTTACAAAAGCTATAAAATCACTTACGTATGGCAGTTTACGAAACCTTATCTACGATACGAAACCTCAAAACTAAAATACGAAAGTTATTTTCTCGCCTAAAATAGTTACCGAAACCTATTCTTGGTTTACAGTGAAGAAATGTGTATTTTGTATGACTATTGTTCATCCAATGTGAGCATATGGTATTTAAAGTGAAGAAATGTGTGTATTTTTGTTGATATTGTTCATCCTGTGGCCACATGAATTTTATAGTTTGTGTGACCTTTTTGTAATTTTAGCCACACAAAGCATGTTGGTGGGAGTGGTTGTCTCTGGGTATTTAGTCACATAAAAACTAGCATAAAGTGACCAAAAAGTGTTAATAAGTGTGACCATATGTGGTTCTAAATTAAAGAAATGTGTATTTTGTGTGACTATTGATCATCCAATGGTCACATGAATTTTATGTTAGTGTGGCCTTTTATAATATTTAGTCACACAAAGCATGTTTATTTTGGGTATTTAGTCACATATAATTAAGCATAAAGTAGCCAAAAGTGTTAATAAGTGTGACCATATGGTGTTTAAATTAAGGAAATATGTATTTTGTGTGACTATTGATCATCCAATGGCCATATGAATTTTATATTTGTGTGGCCATTTGTATTTTAATATTTAGTCTCATAATGCATGTTTTTTTTGGGTGTTTAGTCAATACAATTAAGCTTAAAGTTGCGCTAGTGTTAAGAAGTTTGTGACATGTGGTACACAATGTTTAAATATTATTTTTATATTTAAATTGAAGAAATGTGTATTTTGTGTGACTATTGATCATCCAATGGTTCCAAGAATTTTATGTTAGTATGGCCTCTTTGTCATATTTAGTCACTACAAAGCAGGTTTGGTTTGGGTATTAGTCACACTCAAATTAAAAACATTGAGTGGCAAAAGTGTTAATAAGTGTGACATACGGTGTTTTAAAGTGAAGAAATGTGTATTTTGTGAGGGACTATTGATCATCCAATGGCACATAAATTTTTATGTTAATGTGGCCTTTTATAATATTTAGTCACCACAAAAGACTGTTTGTTTTGGTACAATTAGTACATACAACCTAAGCATAAAGTGACAAAAAAGTGTTAATAAGTGTGACCATATGCTATTTAAGTTGCAGAAATATGTATTTTTGTGTGATTATTGACATTCCATTGGCCACATGATTATAATGTTTGTCGAGCCCTTTGTAATATTTTAGTCACACAAGTCATGTTTCTTCTTTTGGGTATTTACGTCACATACAATTAAGGGCATAATTGTGGCCAAAAGTGTTAATAAGTGTGACCATATGGTGTTTAATTGAAGAAATTTGTATTTTGTGATGACCTATTGATCATCCAATGGTCACATGAATTTTATGTTAGTGTGGCCTTTTGTAATATTTAGTCTCACAAAGCATGTTTTGTTATTGGGGTATTCTAGTCAAAATATAATTAAGCATAAAGTTAGCCAAAAGATGTTAATATGTAGTGACCATATGGTGTTTAAAGTGAAGAAAATATGTATTTGTGTGACTAATTGATAATTCCAATGGCAAAATGAATTTTATGTTTGTGTGGCCTTATTGTAAAATTAGTACACAAGGATGTTTTTTGGGTGTAGTTAGTCACATACCAATTAAACATTAAGGGACCAAAGTTGTTAATAAGTGTGACCATATGCTGTGTATGGTGAATTAAAATGTGTATTTTGAGGGACTATGATCATCCAATGGCCACAAATAAAAATTTTATGTTTGTGTGGCCTTTTGTCATCAATAGTCACACAAAGCTTGTTTGTTTTTTGGGTATTTAGTCACATTTTTACAACTAAGATAAAGTGACCAAAAGTGTATAAGTTGTGATCCATATGGTGTTTAAAGCGAGAAATGTGTATTTTGTGTGAATATTAAGCATCCAATGGACCACATGAATTTTATGTTTGTGTGGCCTTTGTATATTACGTTCACACAGAATTAAGCAAACCAATAACTTGAAAGTGTTAACAATGTGTGACCATGATGCATCTTTTAGTCTACATTTAAGAAATTAATTATAAATCAAAGGAAATCAAAATATCTATATCAAAAAATTCAAATACAAATAAAATGGTATTGTATATAACTGAACCAATAAAAAGTAATGGTCGTTATATACTAAAACTTCTCAATAAACTAAGGCCTTCTGACTCCTCTTCTTATTAGCTTCCTTTTGCATGGCATCACTAGAGACGTAGAAGTTTTTGCGCTTCGTTGGTACTTTAGGTGCAGTTTTGTTCTCAACAATGATCATTTGTATGGTACTTGGTGGTGTTGCCTTCAAGAAACAAAAGTCGCGTGTATCAAACACTGAATTAAATATGAAGAATTATATATATGTAGGTTCATAAAACACATGTATGTACCTTTGGATCAAAAAAAACTTGATTCTTTGGCCATGCAACAAAACCACCTACTGCATCCAAAACTGTTGTGCAACCGTTACTTCCTACATCCGGTATAAATGCTGCATCCACTAGAGATTTATCAATTGACCTTGTAGCAATCCTTTGGGAGTGCTTTGTTAGATAAAAGCATTATTTCCCCATCACTCTTGTATACGGTACCCTCAGCAATAATAGTTATTTTCTTTAAGTGCCACAGTCTGCACTTTATTGTCTAAAAAATGATTTGTTGCATGTATGTATCAAAAATTAATTAAACAAAAGAATATATGAACATGTTGAAATACATACTTGTGGTAGTACCAACACATTTTCTTTGGATTGTGAATCTTGACTTGAAGAATCCTTTCAGATTGATCTAGTCGTTCTCTTAGCTCCCACAGATTTAACAGTTTCCGGTAATGCTTATAAATCACGTAAATTTATAAGACATGTATGTAGAATTCAAAAATCACATGGGGGGGTTTTATTAATTACTTACCCTTTTTTGCATTTCTTTCTGAATGCTCCCATCATTCTGATCACATCCAAGAACTAGTTGTTCCGCCCTCCTCATCAGCACTGCTATTTATTGGGAATGAATTTCCACCGGAGGACACCTGCAATATAAAGTAAGAACACATGTGTTAGGATTAAAAGGATTCTTTAGTTCTGCTGATGATTACTGTGATGGTTATGGTTTAAAGACTGCTTGTTGAGAATGTATTAAAATATACCAAGTCATTAGTGGTTGCTAGTTACAAATGTTAGTACTGCTAATGTTAGCTGAAAATGTAGTATTATTAATGTTGCTCTGAGTTAAGACTATTAGATTATAAGCTAAGTACTGTTGATTTTGTGTTATTACTGCTTATGAGATATGAATGAAATTATAGTAGAAAAAGATTTGAATGGATGTAAGCCATTAGGTCTCCTTAGTGTATAATAGGAGGTCCTAGTAGATTAGGTCAGATGTACCTGCTATTCTATAGATCAGTGCTTATGATTCGTTAATTAAAGTTAATTAGAAAATGAATGTTTAACAACATAAAAAATGTTCTTAAATCTAGTGGTGTCAATTGAGTTGGCTTTGGACTACACTGCCCACCTTGTGCATGTGGTAGCCAACTGATTTTACAGTTAGTCACCATCCCTCTGTCTGTGACATCTTTGCTGGACATTATCTTGATTAATAGTTCTTCTCTTCACGTTCACGTCTGCAGCATCAAGTTGACTTTTTGTAACAAAATTTCTTTCATCAGCTGCTGTTTGCTTCATGGGAGATCAAATTACCTCTTGTTTGTACTCCACTTTCCCACTCCTCTTGCATAACGACCTTTTCCCTTACCTAATACAAGTGTCACTGCTCAGTGCTTGATCTACCTGCAAGGTTTCCTTCTTGATCTTGTCTCGGTTTCTTCTGCACACACAATATGGGAATTAGGTTATTATACGAATATGAACATAATAAAAAAAATTGCAGAAGAAAATTACAAGCTTTATATCCACTGATCTAATTCTCTATCATCTTGATATTCTCTGTCTTTGTTTACCCTTCCTTTCAACCATAGGGTACCACAGGTGGGTTCTTCATCTTGTTCAATTCTTTTTTTCAATCTTATAAACATCAAATACATACAATGTAAGTTAAAACCGATATAAACGAATGTGATGCGTTGAAATGAAAATGGGCAATTGTGTATTCTACCATTTTCTCTTTCACATGTGCGTATACAACTCTGTCCCGTTTGTATGCGAAAAAACACACTTTTAAAACGCGTCATTTGCTTTAGATATTTCACCTTGCAATACAAATCATAAGGCGTTTTGAGTGTAATGCTGCTAGTATAAAACTAATATATATGGAAACACAAAGTTATGAAAGATATATGGACTTAAATAAAAATGACTAATTAAAACATTGTATTCCTCGGTGGCTGTGTAGTTTACAAAATTGAATAAAATTTTATGACAATTAACATATTAAAAAGTGGTAATCTTACATGATATACTCATCCATATAGACATAATACCAATTGATTCCACCAAAACATATATCTAATACAAAATTTAGAAAATTTAAATTTAAATTAAAAATTTAGAAATACGTTACCAACATACCTAACCGAACCGCCCCATGAACACCCCTAATATGACCCATATGATGTCAAATACCCATTAATGTATGTGACTAGTGATATCCTAATGCACATGACCCATGAACCATATGAATTAGCCATAATCACCAGTCATGAATGGGTTCCATTACAATATAAGACACTTCAACCCAATGCACATGACCCATATGTTAGTTACCCATTATCACCAGTCATGGATGTGTCGTAACATGACACTTTAAGCAACTACAACCCAATGTATATGACCCATATGATGTCAAATACCCATTAATGAATGTGACTAGTGATATCCTAATGCACATGACCCATGACCCATATGAATTAGCCATAATCACCAGTCATGCATGGGTTCCATTACAATATAAGCCACTTAAATCCAATACACATGACCTATATGTTAATTACCTATTGTCACCAATCATGGGTGTGTCGTAACATGACACTCTAAGCAACTACAACCCAATGTATATGACCCATATGATGTCAAATACCTATTAATGAATGTGAACAGTTATATCCTAATGCACATGACCTATGATCCATGTTAATTACTAATTGTCACCAGTCATGATGTGTCATAACATGACACTCTAAGCAACTACAACCCTATGCATATGACCCATATGATGTCAAATACCCATTAATGAATGTGACTAGTAATATCCTAATGCACATGACCCATGATTGACGACCTATATGAATTAGCCAAAATCACTGGTCGTGCATGGGTTCCATTACAATATAAGCCACTACAACCCAATGCGCATGACCCATAACCCATGTTAATTACCAATTGTCACAAATCATGGATGTGTCGTAACATGACACTCTAATTTAAGGGCAACTATAACCCAATGCATATGACCCATATGATGTCAAATACCCATTAATGAATGTGACTAGTGATATCTTAATGCACATGACCCATGACCCATATGAATTAGCCATAATCACCGGTCATGCATGGGTTCCATTACAATATAAGCCACTACAACCCAATGCACATGACCCATGATCCATGTTAATTACCAATTGTCACCAGTCATGATGTGTCATAACATGACACTCTATGCAACTACAACCCCATGCATATGACCCATATGATATCAAATACCCATTAATAAATGTGACCAGTGATATCCTAATGCACATGACCCATGATCGACGACCTATATGAATTAGCCATAATCACCGGTCGTGTATGGGTTCCATTACAATATAAGCCACTACAACCCAATGCACATGACCCATAACCCATGTTAATTACCAATTGTCACCAGTCATGGATGTGTCGTAACATGACACTCTAATTTAAGCGCAACTACAACCCAATGCATATGACCCATATGATGTCAAATACCCATTAATGAATGTGACTAGTGATATCCTAATGCACATGACCCATGACCCATATGAATTAGCCATAATCACCGGTCATGCATGGGTTCCATTATAATATAAGCCACTACAACCATGTTAATTAACCATTGTCACTAGTCATGGATGTGTCGTAACAGGGAGGTTGATCGATACTCACCGATTAATCCTGCTTAGAACGATTACAAGCAACAGGCAGGTCGATCGCCCGACTATCGATTCGTGATTTTTTTCAACCTTTGCTACTATTAGGTTAAATTTTGTGGTAAACAATTAAAAAAACTTTTATTTACAACTATTATCGTGGCTAAAAGTATTTTCCCAATTAATTCCGCCTAGAATGAATACAAAAGATACCGGGAGGTCGACCGCTCGTCTATCGATTCACGATTTTTGCAACCTTTTCTATATTATCATGGCTAAAGGTATTTTCCCTCCAATATTTTCGTGAAATATTTCATAAAATTCATGATAATGTATTCCCCCAAAAAATTCATGAATCATATTCCCCCAGAAACAACTCCTCCTGTCACCCGCCACAACTCCCTCTCATCTCACCACAAATCTTGTCACCACCACAGCTCTCATCACGTCACTCTCTCGTCGATCGTTGTCACTCTCCAGTCATAGACCCACCACTCCCATCACCACTAGTAAGTATTATGTTCCTTTTGTACATATCGTTCTAAAAAAAATGTGTTTATGATTCTGTAATTGAAAATGTCTTGATTATGCTGTAATTGAACATTTGTTTTGAGATTTCTTCTTGTAAATTATGTCATATTTCTTAGTAAAATTATCTAGTTAATTGGTTAAAATATATAAGTAGCCCTGTTAAGCCTATTACCACATGAACATGGAACCAGAATTGGGACTAAATGAATTAGGGTTCCTAGATGGGTGATATTTACAAGGGGAATGGGTGGTTGAAAAAGCTATAAATTGGCCTCAACCAACTATCTTAATTGAAAAAATAAATGTCAAGTTACCAGAATCTGTTCTTATATTGTGAGTTTATATTGGTTTTTGTTCACCAAACCTTTAAGCTAACGATGGGGTGACCTGCAGGGACATATTTATAAACATGGACAAGTCTTGGATGGAAACTAATAGGATCAGCAAATCTTATGTTGATGGAGTAGCAGCGTTTACTGATTATGCAGTACACAACTTGCAGAAGACGGGGAACATCGACCCACGAGTTAATAAAAAACATATTTACATTCCATGTCCGTGTACCAAATGTTTAAACCACATAGAGCATAAAGTGGAGGAAGTGCAGTACCATTTATACAGACATGGGATTGATATAAGCTACACAAAGTGGACTAAACATGGAGAAGAGGATGAGCCATCAATAAGTGCCCCAAAACCTGTTAATGCTACAACAGAGTTTGTTGACGACATGGATTTTGCTTATATTCCAACAGATGGCCCAGCAACAGTAGAAATGGTTAATGCTACAAAAGATAATTTTGATGTGGATGACCTTGTCAAGTTTCAAGAACTATTATTAGACGCAGAGAAGCCTCTTTACGAAGGATGTCCTGACTTCACAAAGTTGTCCGCAATAGTTAAACTACTCAACTTGAAGGGTAAATACGGAGCTTCTGATAAGTTCTTCACTGAATTACTAGGCTTGATAAAAAAGATGCTACCTGCTGGTAACGAAATGGTGGAAAAAACTTATCAAGCCAAAAAAGTTATGAGATTGATGGGATCAGGATACAAAAAGATACATGTATGTATCAACAACTGCCTTCTTTACTGGAAGAATGACAAGGATCTGACTGCGTGTCGAACTTGTGGGACATCAAGATGGAAGGTGGATAATAAGACAAAGAAAGTGTACGAAAACATTCCAGCAAAGGTAATGTGGTACTTTCCAATCATACCAAGACTGCAACGACTATTTAAGATAGAAAGTATTTCAGAAGATTTAAGATGGCACGCGACACGGAGGATAACAGATGGTGTGTTACGTCACCCCGCAGATTCACAGGCATGGCGTACCATAGATGAGAAATTCCCCGAAATCGCTGAAGATACAAGAAATCTACGGCTAGGAATATCGGCTGATGGGGTTGACGTCAACACGGGAAACAGGCATCACAGTGTATGGCCAGTTTTAACTGTCATATACAACCTTCCTCCATGGTTGTGTATGAAAAGAAAGTTTATCAACCTTTCGGTATTAATATCGGGATACCCAGGAAATGATATCGATGTTTTTTTTTATTAGAACCCGTTGGTTGATGAGCTATATACTTATTCGAAATGGGGTTGATACGTATTATGCTTTCCACAAAAGATAACTTTAATCTATGTGCGTTGTTGAGTGGACAATACATGATTACCCTGTGCCTTGGTACACATTATGAGGCTCTATGCCCGTACAGTGATCAAAGGTTGTGTAGTAGTGGGAAAGGATACAAACTGTGTTAGACTTTCTATTCTGCCTCTCCACGCAAAGTTTTATTTGGTCACAGACGATATCTACCATATAACATCCATTCAGAAAAGCAAAATAATGCATTTAATGGACAAACAAAATTCTCTAGGCTCCAAATTTCAAATGACCGAGGAACAACAAACAACGAGGTTAAAAACATAATAGAAAAAAAGTAGGAAAAGAAAAACGAACAAACAATAAATGCATCAGAAAACCTAGAAGATACGAGAGGCCAGAGGTGTACATAGATTCAAAAGCAAAAAAGAAACACAACAAAGAAGAGGGTAGTTCAAGGCCCAAGTTAAACGTACAAAACGGTGTGGTATTGGAAAAATCAACATTTGTATCAAAAACTACGTATTGGAGGCATATCCTGTTCCAATTGTATTGATTTTATATGCATTGTATATAAGAAATGTTGATCTGAGAGTATAGTCAGAACTCTGCTACTGGTTCGGGAAAGACAAAAGAATGGATTGAAATCTCATTGGATCTTGCTGAGTTAGGGCAAACCATAGTTTTTTTTTTGCTATGCAAAACATAAAGACAAACAACACTACCTCCAGCAGGTTACACATTAACGAATGCTGAAAAAGACATCTTTTGTGAAACGTTACACAACATCAAGGTACCAGAAGGCTATTGTTCAAATTTATCTAGTTTGGTCAACCTAAAGGAAAAGGAAGCTCATTTGTCCTTAAATAGCAGACTATCACATGCAATGCAAGAGTTTATTGCATTGCAATACGTTTAATCATGCACCCACCACACGATATGCTTATTAATCAGTTTTGCTTTTTCTTTAAATCTATATGTAGCAAAGAAATCATATTGCAAGAACTAGATAAGATGCAAGCAGAACTGGTAGTGACACTGTGCCTACTCGAGAAGTTCTTTTCTTTGTCATTTTTTGATATTATGATACATTTGACTATGCACCTAACTAGGGAGGTAAAATTATGTGGTCCCATATGTCTTATCCAAGTGAGCTGTATCCCTTCGAAAGATGTATGAAGGTTATTAAAGGATACGTGCGAAATAGAAATAAACCAGAGGGATGCATGGCTGAGGAGAATATTGTGGAAGAAACAATAGAGTTTTTTAGCGAATATCATAAATCCATGAAACTATTGGTATCCCCCACCCCCCCTGAAACATGAAAACTTATGAAAATAAGTGAAGGAAAGCCAATGTCAGCCGGCAATCCAAGTGAAGTTTCTTGCGAAACTCTTTCAGAAAGCACATTTGTATGTACATTACAGAAACGAGAAATAGAATCCGTATATCGAGTAAGCATTACTAACACAGTCCATTTCGTTACTTAAAATGATTCTATCAAATATAATAAGCAAGACATTTTTTTCAAAGCGACACAAGCAATTTTGAAAACAGAAAAACCCGAGTAAACGAATAGTATATCTAGAGAATAAGCACAATAGATCTTTTCTAGTGGTTACGCGAAGAGGTATATTAATCGTAATGTTATTTTATGAATTGTTGTTCCTTAAATTTGAACTAATAATACGTTAATGAAATTTCAGGTGGAGAGAGAGTTAGCGATCGAACAAGAAAGTTTGGTGGGGGGGGGGTATTTATAAAATCAGAAACAAAAGGTGGATATCAGATGGACCACGCTCCACCGTAGGTGTAATACGAAGCATATAACATCATTGGGTATACTTTCTACACAAAGACATGATGGCAAAGGTTTAACCAGAACATGGGGTTAGTGTTGAGGCAAACGTCTGGCACATATCAAAAGAATTGCAACCACAAGACAATCATACTATATATGGTGTTTACAATAGATATGTGGTACAGATTACCGTTTTCAAGCAAATTCCTCATTTCAAATGTGATTGAGGGTTACAACATAAATCTGTGTGTGAAAAAGCCTAAACTTGTGTAACGAATGTGTCGCCCTAAAATCATATTAGGCCACACGGTGATCCGTTCGGTATTAGCCTTCATAAGCACAACAAGTGAATTTATGTGAAAGACCCGGTAGATAAAAAATTATCTATTGTCTTTAAGACACCTCCCAAGAATTACAAAGATACGTATGACGAAGTCGATGAGGAATTTAGTACCGTCATTCACCATCGCAATGATAACGTATTGCCTCGTGTAGATCGACGTGACTTGGCTAATGAATCACGAGATGACTACTATCGAAAGGGGACTGTGGATGGTTTGTGGATAACGTAAAATCCAGTGAACCATGTCATCTCAAGTTGTCATGCAAATACTCTTGTGAATAATTTCATTTTAACTATAATTTTTACAATCCTGTTTGGTTATATGTGTGTACTGCAGAACTCCATATAGTACTGCTAGGCATAGTAGTGCTGCCAATGCATTCACTGTAATTGTTGTTTAGTGTTACTAAATTGTTCATTTTGTTCTTGAATTTAATGTTATGATAAGTAAGAAGGATGTATGGAAGTTTTGCTAATAATCCTAATTAATGATAAGTTTGATGTTTATTAAAGTTCTGTGTTATTTTAGTCTACATAATGAGTTAAATTCTGTCTTTGAATTAAGGTTATATAAGTATTGTAGGAAAATTATTTCTGGAACATTTGAATACTAGTTATGATTTTTAGAACTGTTAAACTAGTTCATACTGCTAGGTTAACCTAATACTGCTAATGTAAGTTAAAACGGCTATCTAAGAACTGAACTGATACATAATTAAAGATAACACCCATTTAATTCAAAATTTTCACTCACACGCGGTCTACCTACCCTTAACCCCTTAAACTCTTCAACCCCCAATCATAACACACATTAATTCCTTTCACCCACCAAAATCATTCAGTCTACATAAACCCCTAAACACTTTTTCATAAACCTAATTTCAAACAGGCAAATCAACCGAAACTTATTATCTTCTTTTTTCCTTATTTCTCCTATTTTTAGCTTCTTTGCTAATAATGTGTCCATTATATGTTTTTTTCAAGCTTTAACTGCTCCATCAATAAGTTCTCGTGTGTTGCTAATCTGCTCATGTTTCTAAAAAAAAAAAAAAAAAAAAAAAAGAATGAAAACCTTTTTTTCGAATCCCCATTCTATTCTCAAAAACACATTATATCAGTTTAGGGTTGTTTGGATTAAAAAATTTGACCCATGATCATTAGCCACATTATGAAGGAGTGTTTGGAACTTCATTGTGAAATCCAAATAAACTGAATTTTGATCTTTGCTAAGGATATTAGGATAGTAGCAACCCCTATCCACAGGCAATACCCACACACCATTTTGTTGTCAACATTAGTCAAAGCTTTAATTGAAAAGACTTCCTTAAGTATGCTTAGCTCATACTTTGATTGTACTTGCAGAAGAACATTGTTGTGAATTTAGATATAGCTCAGAACAAACAACAACACAACTCATATAGCACTTCTCAAATTAGCACATTCCCGAGGAGATAGATTATGACTCTCCCATAACTCACCTAAGAGTTTTGCTCAAATGGTACCACTATTTTGTCAGTATTAGAACAAGGACAATGACAGGTTTTTGGGGGTTCAAATAAGGATTAATGAGATGATTAAAACCTTCTTGGAAAGACATTGAAAAGGCTAAAGCAAGTATGTTGGCTAAAGCACGAACATCTGAGCATCTCTAAAGGCTAAAGTAGAAGCATGTGAGGTCTAAGGCAAAGCTACAAGCTATCAACTAAAACAACTCATTGGTCAAAAGCCTTAGTACCAATAACAAATTGTGTACTGGGCTTGCTAAATGCTAAAACCAGGGATACTATAAAGGCAAGACATTTGGAAGTGAAGTATACATGACTTTTGCTAAAGAGAAGAGAGGGAATATGAAGCTTAGAATGATAGTGAGGTTAATAACTTATGATGTTATGTTTTTGTCCTTATATAATGGAAGAAGATGTGTATTTACTAAAAAACAATATGCCTGTAACTGAATTTAATAAGTTTAGAAATGGGTTTGTATTTGGTTAATGAAGTAATGATGCTAATCTTCTATATGTTTATCTGCTTATTTTAATTGACAAATGAGTGTTTTGGTTAGGATATTATTCCTGCTTAAGACGTAAATATTATTTTTCAAAAATAATTGACATTAGCTCCAGACAATACACGAGCTCAGATGACAAGGAGATGGGCAACAAAAAAAGCAAGTGCTTCTATGTATTATATGGGCATCAACACAAGGTTGCTATACAATGGATGTGACACAATTGAGAATAATCAAAATGGACTACTTGACTAAGCATAAACAACTGAAGAGGCATAAACATGGAAACCACAGACAAGGGAAACATAGACAAGGATTGCATTGATGACTCTAACTCTGCAATGTCTAAAGGTAAATATGTACCAGTTTGCAAGAAACACAATCCAAACATGTATAGCCCTGTACCAGTCACAATGATTGTGCGAGAACTAAGCAAGTGTTACACATGGTAGAAATTGAAAAGAAAATAGTTGCCGAAAGGAAATCAACAACTTGTGCAGATAAGTCAAAGGGGAAAAGAAAGGGTGTCATGGTGGAAGCGATCAAGGATATAACGATGTTTAGATGTTATCTTTTGTTTGTGTTTTGTTAGCAATCAAACTTTATGAGTGACTTATTGTAATGGTGAAAAATCATTTACTTTTTAAACCTTATGAAATTTGATGGTATTGAGGTCAGTTTGGTTGAGATGTTATTTTTTCTTGGTTTGTGTGGTTATTGCAGCTATGCACATTGCATAAGCATGAGGTGAGAAAAAGCCACGGGCTTAATAGCAGTCTCTATAATAGTGCACTGCTTAAAGCTACTAGCAAAAAACCAGATGAAGCTAAACTTCTATATTAAACAGGAATGCATAGACATTAACGAATAGGTACTAACTGGCAAGATGTAAACCACTTGACTTTCGTAAGGGCGGTCGCCGTTACGATTCAAGCTGGAGTTAACAATCCTTTATTTATAAGCCTTGTTTAAAGCTACTAGCCAAAAAACAATAAATCTATAAACTTCTATATTAAAACGAAATGCATTACATTAAGCGAATAGGTGCTCTGGCAAGATGGAAACCTTCATGAAACATCTGTAAGGGATGTCGCTGTTCGATACTTGCTGGAGTTGTAAGCATCCCTTTTTTATTTTCTTGTTATGAATAAATTGGGATTTTTAGGTAATTAAGACGCATACAACTAAGCATAAAGAGAAAGGTTAATAAGTGTGAACCGATTATAGTGTTTTTAAAGTGTGACAAAAATGCTATTTTGTGTGACTATTTACGATCATCAAATGGCCAAATGGAATTTGATGTTTTGTGTGACCTTTTGTAAATATTTGCCACACCAAGCATGTTTGTTTGGGTATATAGTCACATACAACTAAGCATAAAGTGACCAAAAAAGAGTTAATAATGTGATGTAAGGTTATGGGTTTTAAATTGAAGAAATGTGTATTTTTTGTACCATTGATCATACCAATGGCCACATGAATTTGAAGTTAGTGTGACCTTTGTAATATTTAGTCACACAAAGCATGTTTGTTTGGGTATTTAGTCACATACAAACTAAAGTCAAAAGTGACCAAAAGTGTTAATAAGTTGTGTACCATATTGCTTTTAAAGTGAAGAAATGGTTTATTGTGGTGACTCATGTAATAACAACCCAATAATTTTCAATAAATAATGCAAACCTATTTTACTATTGATCATAAATATAAGGGGACATGTTTCGCTTTATTAGATTACTTGATTGTCATATCTCATTAAGGCAAGGTAACTTGCATAACAAAGAAGACAAGCACAAGCTACCTTCTAAGGCCATCCTGTCTTCATAGAAGTTAAGAAAACATCACAAAATATGTCAAGTCCAATGTCATCATCTACCTTATTACAAAGTACTTATACCTATAAAGTACCAATTCTAACTTATATCCAAAACGGGCTTTAAAAACCGATTATCCATATACCTCTAAACCTAAATTCCATGAAGGGGTTTTAATATCTAAAGTGAATGTACAAGCAACTAAAGCATATTTACAAGTAATATAACATCTCATTTGAAATATAAACTCCCTCCAAGTCAAGTGCAAGTTTTCTAAAGCACAAATGTAATATGCGTCATTAACATGAACATCCACAATAGCCGTTTACTCCGTTGTCATTCCAGGTTCTTCACCACCACTCATTGTACAGATCTAAACACTCATATACAATGTGTAAACCCAAAATTATTCTATTCCATAAGCTTTCTTACACATTTTTATTACACTCAAAACCCTAATTCAAAAGTCAGAAACCCTAACCCAAGCTAAATACTAAACCATGACCCGTTTCCTGGTTTTTATCCATCATAAACCTAAACCAATACTCAAATAAGTAATATACAATGTGTAAACCTTAATTATTCTATTCATAAGCTTTCATACATCTTATTGCACTCAAAACCCTAATTCAAAACCCCAAACCCTAAAACCGAGCTAGTTTCTAAACCATGACCCGTTTCTTGATTTTTATCCATTGTAAACCCAAACCAACACTCAAATAAGTTGTAATAACTTAATTTACAACATTCTCAATCATATTCCATCATCATTTCATCATTTTACTTCAATTATACAAGAAATAAACCTAGAAAACCCTAATTATGCCCTAATTGGAACTTTTGACCCGTTTACTCATTTTCTACCCATTTTAACCCAAACCACCTATCAACTTTTGATTATAATCCTTAATTTAAGTCTTGGGATCAGTAACCTATCATTTCTAATCAAATGTACACGAAATCCAAGCTTGAAAACCCTAATTGAGCCCTAATGTACCCGAAACCTAAAACCTTTGCAAAGTGACCCATTTTGAAAGTTTTTCTTGCAACCAAGCACCTCAATGACAAGAACCTTACCTCCCTAGCTGCTTACAAGCACCTCTCATCAAATATCTACTTCATTTATAGTTTAAAAATTGATCACATGGTTCCTTGTTCTTCTTTCTTAGCCGCGGCATACCAAGACCAAGACAACTCACCATAGCTAGTTTCTAGCTTAAACAACACATCCTATAGCCCCTAATCATCACCCTCTAGACCTCCTACATGTCCTCTCCTAGTCACATAACTTCCCTTGGCCTCCAAGTCCAATTCGCCTATAAATAGAACCTTAAACACTTCATTTCAAACCATCCCCCACTTCCTCCTCTATAACCCTTACATAGAAGCAATTGTGTCCTTTTTTTGGGACTGAACTTTCAATTCACTTAAATTAAACAATTAATCAAAACTTGGAGCACTTTGATTTGAAACAGAATTGTCCCTTTGAAAAATTTCCTGATTATGTTGAATATCAACTTCTAAAGAGATGCAATGTTTTTCAAGAGTGGTAAAACTTTTGAATAGTTTATCGTAAATCTCTTTTTCAACGAAATCCTTCTTGTTGAGAAGCTCAGTCTCAAGTTTGAGACACTTTTCACAATCATGCACATTCACAGAAGCAATATTCACAAACGAATTCACAATTATGTTCACAATATCTTTGCCCAACACTTGTTCCAAGAGTCGTTCATTTTCGTTCAAAACTTGATTCATTTTAACTTCAAATGTTTTGGACTCTAAACGATGTTGTTCCATAGCCTGTTCCATTTCATGCACATTCACAGAAGCAATATTCACAGAAGGATTAACAAGTAAGTTCACAATATCTTTGCTCATCACTTGTTCCAAGAGTCGTTCATTTTCGTTCAAAACTTGATTCATCTTAACTTCAAATGTTTTTGACTCAATACGATGTTGTTCCACAGCCTGTTCCATTTGATAGAAGACATTTTGGACTTCAGAAAGTTCATCAACCAAATGTTGGTTGAATGTACTAAATAAGTCCTTCAGAGCTTTTACAAATGGAATTATTTCATCCCTAAAACAAGCTTTTGTATGTTCGAAACCCCACGAACCCTCAATGATAGCTGTGGGTGTGGTCCTTTCTTTGACTACCACATCAAAGTTAGCAAGATGGTGTTTAAGTTTTCTCAAGCTCGTGTTAACCATGCTGACTTTAAGAAGTTCTTTTGGAACCTCAACATTGGTGGGTCTAATAGAAAGTATGAGTTCTGAAGAATTCATAGAATTCTGAGACCAAAAGGCTTGTTCAGCAGATAATTCAGTTTGTGGAACAAATCGTGTTGGAAAATCTTTATAAAGTTGGTTAAGAGCAGCATAATCTATTGGTGTGGTATCAACTTGCTTTTTCTTTTCTAACATCATATTATCCTTATGTTTTAAAAGCTTTTTGGAACGACTCTCTTCAGCAAGTGCTAAGGTCTCTTCTGAGTCAGGAATTACAATAGGATTAGTTTGAACAATAATATCACCAAACATATAGCTTTGGTTTTGGACTGCTGGAGTTTCTGCGATAGAAGGATTTTTGAAAACCTAAAGCTTGTTAGTGTATTATCATAGATAAAACTGAGGGTTTCGTCAACATGTATACAGTTTGGCATATTGATCTCTTTTAAAAATAATATTATATAGTTGTTTCACTGCTTTTCCTAGAGCTATTTCTCTATCACTGTTCTGATTCTTCTTTCTAAAATACATTTTTTTAGAAGAGTAAAACGTTTGTAATAAAGATTCTTTTCTTTTAAATGTTATGAAAGAGTGTGTGTTAAAGAAGATCAAGCTCTACGATTGTGCACATGTGTTTGAAAGTTATACCTTAACTCTTGAGTCAACTTTTTGTCTTCTTTCAAACTTTAAACTTGTTCCTTATATCTTTCAAGCTCAGCAGTTAAGGTATCATTGACACTCTTATTTTCCAGATTAGTCTTGGTACAATTAGCTACTTGGGTTTTAAGTTGTTCAATCACAGATAATATCAAATCATCTTGTTATGCAGAGGAGTTAGAATTCTGAACAGTTACTTGTTGTGATTCAATCACATACTGAGAATAAGGAATTATATTGCTATCACTTGTTATTTTAGTCTCTGAATGATTCACAACATTCGACTGTTGAGAAGACGACATCACCTGCACAACTTGATGTGCCATATTATTATTCATATTATCATGATTGTGTACCTCAGCAAGAGCATCTGAACCATAATGAGATAAATTCTCCATGAGAGCAACTTTGGCAGAGTTGAGTTCGTCACAATTAGAGTCATATGCATCCAAATCATCAGCTTAATAAGCAACATTGTGAGTAATGACAGTCTGTGTGCTTTGACCTTCAGGAATATCTGGATCTGCCAAAAAAACTAGTTCCTCCTCATTTAGAATTTGACCATGTGCTTGGAGCTTTGTACCGCAACATTTCTCCTTAAACCATGAATCATCCCTTTTTCTCTTTGGTTTGGTGCACTGTCTGGACATGTGGCCTTCCCCTTTGCAGTTATAACAAATAACCATCCTCTGTTTTCCAGAATTGCTTCCACATGCTCCTGGAGTGTAAGTCCTTAAAGTACCCGCAGCAAAAGAAGTTTGTCTCCCCTGAATTGGTTGTAGTGTAACTCTTCCATTATTGATGGTAGCTTGTTACCTAGGGTTAGACGAGTTTCTCAGCTGATTATTGGTAGTGGGATAACGGGAGGTGACAACTACAGTAAAAAACAACATCATGTGATTGATGGCATCAATTGGATCATCATCTTTCTGGAACACTAGAATAATTAGACCGGAGTCTTGTTGGGAAAATTCAGATTGTTGGTTAATTTGTAGAGGATATTCCAATTGAGGGATGGATGATGATGGAGAATAAACGTTGTGGTGAATTAATGATTGAAAATCATTGGATGGATAAGTTACTGAAAGAGGTGTTGATGATTGATGAGTTTTGTGGTATTGTTGAGGACTGATAAGGTAATCATACTGTGGAGATGAATTATGTTAGAAGCTGGTGGTTGAGTTGAGTGTTTGGTAAGTGTGTTGATGAGTTTGATTGGTGATGTGTTATTGATGAGATGCAAACTAAGTAGAGGATCAGTAGTTACGTCATGCATTAAACGAACTTCATTTGCATGTCGTTCATGTTGTTCCAAAGTGAGCATGAAGCTGATCAACATTGGTAGTATGCAAGTCTTTTGACCAACTTAACATCAGTAACGAATTTGCTCTATTCATCAGGAAGAGTGTTCAGAAACTTGGTATTAACTTGAAATTGCTTCAGTGGTATCTTGTAGATGTTCATATCATTGAGTAGCAATATGAATCTCAAGTATAAGTACTCGGATTGTAATCGAATCTCCTTCTTGTAAGTGAACTTATCAAATTCATCGTCAGGATTCACTTCGTTCTTGCTTTGTTAACGACGTTCCTTTGCTATGAGCAGTGAATCTTCTCCAAAGATCTTGGCTACACGATGTGACTCACTAGAGGCATTAAATTTCTGTTGGAAGGCCTTGGAGAATGATATTACTTGAATTGATGTCACAATCAGCTAGAATGGGCTTATGCAGGGATGATGGAGCTCAGTATATTCCTTAAGTCTCGTTACACATCCATTGTGATTGATGAGCCAGACGACGTGGACCTTCTCAACGGAAGCATGGGATCATTCTACTTGTGGTCTATTACATCATATAAGTTCCATTATGCTTTTCCATGATTTCATACAAAGTTTTTCAAAGCATCGGTGGTTTATTATCACCCACCCGAGAGAAGTGATTTTTCAGCATGAGTCGTCGATTGATACGTAAAGCTGGTATCAAAAAGATTTCCTAATTGAGATCGATTCGGTGGTAGAAAGAAATTCGTGTAGTTGAATATGTAGTTGTTGAGTCTTGAAATAATTCGTGAAACTTCAAAGGATTTTCCATATTCTCGACAAACGGGATAACAAGTAATGGTTCACGGGATTTACAAGTCAAAAGAAATAACCGTATAATTTAGAAATTTGAGTTGATAGGTTTTGACTAGTTCAGTTTTCATCTCGGTTCGGTTATCTTGTTTCGGTTATCAACAAAAACTAGTTCGGTTCACTGGTTCGGTTATCTAGTTCGGATTAGAGTTAAGATCAACATAGACCCATTATTTGTCATAGATCCAATGAACCAATCCTAGCCACTCATTTTTTCATCAAAAATAAAAAAACTCACTTTCCACCTCTTTTTTAAAAATAAAATATCTTACAAACGGTAAATCGTCACACGACAAAAAATACACCATCGCGACGAGTATTTTTTTATCTTTCAGTAGACGGGTGACACGATATATTTTCGAGAAACTTTTTTCAATTTTGTTTCAGTCACGAATTGCGAAAATCATATATGATTCGTATGACGAATCATATATGATTACATAAAATCATATATGATTTGTGATTCCGAATAACTTTTTTTTCAATTTTGTTTCAGTCACGAATTGCGAAAATCATATATGATTCGTATGATGAATCATATATGATTCATATAACGAATCATATATGATTTCATAAAATCATATATGATTTCATAAAATCATAAAAAAAGTTCGTCGAAAGTGCATAGTGTCGCCCCTTTATAGAAAGATAATTTAATTCTCGTCGTTATAATATGTTTTGTTTTGCGTAACGATTAACAGTGTGTAAGATATTTAATTTTTAAAAAATGGGTGAAAAATAGGTTTTTTTATTTTTGATGAAAAAATGAGTGGCTAGGATTGGTTCATTGGGTCTATGACAAATATTTGGTCTATATTGAACTTTTGGCTTAGGCACGGATACGCCATATCTTCCTAGATGGATACGGCATATTGGTTGTCAGAACAATAATCTTCATAATATCTTTATTTAAGCTCCAGAATGCGCGCCTTTTAGTTAACTTTCACCAAGTACTCCATAATTACTGCAATTCTTAAATATAAGCGATTAAGTAACAGTTCTTTGCAATAATAATATAAAATGGGTTAATTACATGGGATAAATAATGCTATAAAATAGACGTTGTTTGATGTCATTACGGTTCAAGCATTTAAACATTCCTCTCTTCTCTTATTGGGCTTTGGTTAGATCCTCATTGTCGGATAGTTCATCATATAACTCGAGAAAAGATGGTGCTTCATTGTCATCAGACGATGAAGATGAAGAGGAGGTGACCGAGGGAGAGGCAATTCTCTTTCCCTTTTCTTTGCTAGGATTCCTTGAAATGTCTAGAGGATCCATGACACGTTCATGGAATGTGAACCTAGCAAATAGGACAATGGCTTGAGGGTTTGTTTGGAAGATCTGATTGTAAAGACGAGTCAAAATCATGGCAAATGACATGGGACCATCTCGTTTGTTTTTTACTTCCTCCATTCGATAAATAAGCATCGAAGTGAAGTTGAACTTTCTTTTGATGGTTAAGTAGTAAAGCATGTATGCAGTACATGCATTTACTCGATTTCTCTTGCCAAGGGAGCAAAAGAAATTTTCCCTAAAGAACAGTTCCCATCATCTTAAATCAGGACGAATATCATCGATTTAGAGTTTGTTGGAGTTTCTTTGAAGTTGAGTTTGAGTGGTTCTTGGAATGGTGATGTTGTTTTTGACGAGGTCATGCTTAGGGCCAAATAAATTACTATTGGGATGATCATCAAGAGAGTTTAGTGACTATTTCTTTTTTTTTTCTCTCCATCGGGAGTGAGGACACTGAATTTGACCCTGGCATTTCTACTTTTCCTTTGTTTCCTTTAAGCCGGTGGCTATGAAAATCGATAGTGATTTTTCTATTCTTTGTTTTTGCCCCAAAAGGATAAAGATTGAGGAGAGTCAAAGCTCGAGACATTTACAAAAACAAGCGCTTCTCGAGAGGCAACCCATATCTTTTCTTCTTTCTATTTTCTTGATTAATAAAGATAAGTTCTGTGACTTTTATAGCCTAAGTGTGGGGGGTTTGTTTCTTTCTATGGTTTGGGTTTGTTTTTGCGATTTTCTTAAGTCATGAAGACCCGTGCTTGTTTTCAATCTCCCATCATCCGGTCTTTGATCTTTATGTTTATTTGGACTCACTCAATCCCTCTATCATGTATAATATATATATATGATATATTTATATTTATAATTTATATATATACTATTTATATATTATATATATTATATATTGTTTCCTTTTCACACTTGGATTCCTAGCATATGCTCTTTTTAGTTTCTCCTAAGTCGTGTGGGTAAAACTGGATAATTTTTTTGAAACATTGAGGTCAATGTTCCATTCTAAGTGTGGGGGGGGGGGATTTCTATCGAAATGTGATCTTACATGTGCCTATTTGTGTTCCCACGCAACCCCGTTTTGACCAATTTTTAATTTTTTTTTGTTTTATTATGATATATATATATATAAAAATGAAAAAATGATGAAAATATAAAAATATATAAATAAGTAAGCCCATAGAATTAGGTAGCTTTTGACATGGACCGAGTTTTATGTTTTTCCCTTAGCTTGGAGATTAGCGTTTGATTAAACTTTAAAAATTTTGCAACGGACAAAATGATAGTGTTAATATAAGTTTGATGTAGTGTGGATTAGTTGGATATCTTTAGAGCTCATAAAGGTTAATTGTGGCTTTTTGCTCCCACCAGCTTACTAAACACTATATAATTATTGAATAAAATAAAATTGCTTTAGGTTTTTGTGATTCTTAGTTTAGATCCCTTCGTAGAGATTCCTTGTGGTGAAAGTAAGGTACACATCAAGGTTTTGTTAGTGTTGTGGGGAAATAGACCCCTGGACCATGGTCGGCTCGCATACCGATGTGGCAGTTGTTTAAAGACATAGATTGAATTTGCTAATAATAATAAATGTTTCTGTAATAAAACCGAGCCAAAAAATAAGACTTATGGATCATGGAGGCTCGCTTACCGATGTTGACAGTGTTTAAAGGGTGAGGTAATAAAATAATAAAATTGTGGGGCTGATAAACGTTTACTATGGCTTCTTGCGGCTCACAACCGATGTGGCAAATAAGGCACATAGTTATAATAATCCGAGGCTGATAAAAGTTTGTTGCATCTTGCCGGCTCACAACCGATGTTGCAGCCTTCAAAATAAGGCACATAGTTATAATAATCCGAGACTGATAAAAGTTTGCTGCATCTTGCCGGCTCACAACCGATGTTGCAGCCTTCTAAAGGACCGAGGTTTAATAATGTTGCAATAATAATAAGTATAAAGCCAAATTTCGACTCCGGGGTTATCTAAATAAAGCCTCCATCTCTGGACTCGTAGTTGAGTTGTTGCGGATGAAATAAAAAGGATAACCCCTAAATCATGCGAATTTAGAACCTTAATGTGGACCTTATTCTCACCATATCGTCTCTTTAGGAAAGGATTTCAAACTAATTGTGGTCTAAACCGGGTTATTTTATTTAAATAAGGACATAATTTATTTGTCACCAATAATAATAAAATCCTTAGAGGAAATTAGGAATAAGGGAGCGAAAAGTAGCTGCGCTTACACAATTAGCATTTATGAGTAGTGTTAGCATCTTATCTTATATTTGGCTGTGATTTCGTTTTAAGCTTAGTTTGGGGATTGTGAAAATCAAGGATGACGAACTCCCGTTCTTTAAGCCTATAAATAATGTTATTTAATTTTTATCTTAGTGTTTATATTAATGAATAAGTGGTTAAAATGGGGGCGCTTCTGAAATAAATGATTTTTGAACCTTCTTAATGGGCATTTTCTGTTCTTGTTTGATTGTGAGGGGTCATAAGTTAAAAGGGGATTTAATTATTTATTTTCGGGCGTGTTTTATTTACATTGCGTGTGGGACCAGCAATGGCCTAGTGTGGGGGGATTTGATGTGCGCTAAAACACACATCATTTGTACCCCGGAAAATGCTAATAAACGGACTAAAACACTAAAATATGGATAAATATGTTGCAAATATGTTTGTATTGTGTTTTTATGTCTTACAGGTACAAAGGGTTGAAAACAAAGCAAAAACGGTAATTTTCGGGTGACTTTCGACGACGTTTTTACGATTATCAAGGTTCAAACGAAGTCGTTAATATTCCTCGATCACACCATTGGAAAGAGCACGAAATTACGAGTCCAACGGTACCGGCCTTTCATATGTGAACCTTTTTATTTTGAACCTTTTTCGCCATTTTGAACCATTTATATTAATAAATCTGACCTGGGCTTATTAAGTATTAAATAAATTGTTTTATGTTAATATAATGAAACCATTGCTTGGCGCAGTTGGTTTCTTGTGGTTGCTTAAGACTCTATCATAGAGGTCGGGGGTTCGAAACGCAGGAGGGTTATAATCCCCTCCACGCCACGTCAGCTGCCACGTTGGCTGACACGTGGAGGACCCAGACCCGACCCGATCTAGACCCGATCCAAACCCGGCCCAAGACCCGACCTGACCTGGCCCAAGACCCGACCTGACCCTGCCCAAGACCCGATCCAGACCTAACCATGACCCACCGGTTG
>BQNB010032012.1:39510-53510 GCA_026074375.1 Tanacetum coccineum
ATAATCAGCAAATTAGGATGCTTTATGCGGATGCTTTAATTGTGACAGAGTTAATATGTCTAGGTCTTAGGAAGAAGTAACACCTAAGTCTAAGAATGATATGCCACATCGAGAGAAGAAATCATTGCACTGAATAAACAAACCAATGTTCTAATCAGATTAATAATGGTTAGTACAATTTCCTTATATTTGGCTAGACCGCTCTTTGATCTTCTGTTAATTAGCTTGCGTGAGTAACTGATTGCTATTCAAATAGTATACGTAATAATATCAAAGTATAAAGAAATTTACTAAAAATCCTTGAGGACAAAGATTTAAAGTAAAAATCTACACAAAAATATCCTACGTTTAACCGGTAAGTATTCACCGGGTCGTTTTTCCTCGAAAAATTATGAAATTGAGACCTCGCTTTAATTTGGACAATGATTTGAATGGTTTCGAAGATATTTGATTTGTTTATCTATTTCTACAATTAAAATCAAATAAAGCATGCAAAGGAAAACAATTAAGTACAAAACATTAACAATTAAAAACCTAAATTAACAAAAATTGATCCTAAAATGATTTTTAAACTTTTCCTAATCCTAATTGTAAGAAAAAGCTAAGGCAATCCTAAACCGGGAGCGATTAAAGTTAAAAACAAAGAAAACAAGAACGGGGATCAAATCCCGTTCTTTAAAAAGTGAAATTATACATTTTTAACCCTATGAAAGTAAATTTAAATCCTAAGCCTAAAATATGATAACAAAATTTATAAAAAAGAATTTTATTTTTTTGATTATTTTTCTATTTTTATGATTTTTTAAAGTTTTTAATGAAAATAAAAGATTTAAAATACTAAACGTTGAATTAAAAATCTAAGAAAATTACTAAAAGTGTAAAAAGTAACGGTTGATTTAATAAAAATACGACCTAAAAATAAGCAGACGAAACAAGCTCTAAAAGTCCTATAATAAGCTACGGCTTAATTTTAGAAAAAGGAAAAGAAAACGTGTTTAAGAAATTAATGTAGCAAGGAGTGTTTGAAAAAGACCCAAGGGCGCAATGGACAGTGTGTGTGTGTTTGTGGGACGAGTGTCTGCTAAGGGTTAGGTCATGGGTTCGAATCCCATGGCCTAACTTTTTGCAAAAACTTTTATTTTTTAAAAACTTTTTAAACTAAGTTGTAAAGCAGATGAAAATAAGCTAAATTTATAAAAGCAACTTTTTCTGAAAACTAGTAAATAAGCTGGAAATTAGCTTAAAACAGACAGAGTGCACTTAACTAGCTATATAGTTTTTTATCCAAACTAAGGACACTCAAAAACTAGAATAAGTTAAGACTTAAGCTAATGAAGCTACAGCTACCCTATGTCTACCCTAATAAGCAAGTGCAAACCAAATTTGAGAAAAAGAAATAAGCCATAAGCCGAGAAACCAATAAGCACTTATAAGAAAACTAAATTCCAAACAGACTAAATGCTAACTTTGAGCTTAATTTTAAGCATACAAACGGATCCTTATGGAAATAAGCTCTATACCTACTTAAAGCTTGTACTAAAGAATACTTAAATCATCACTTGAAAAGCATTTTGAAATTCAGATGAGTCAAAAAAACTAATGAAAAAGCTAACTGTTCTATTTTAACTATGTTTTTGGTTTTTTTAAGAAAAAGTTAAAATAAGCTGAATTCTAACCTTAATAAGCTACGAACTCTAAATAACAACCTAATAAGCTAAGTAAAATAAGAATCAAGCAAAAACTATAAGCTATAAGCTAAAATTTTCAAATAAGCACTTTAAGACAAACTGCTAACCAAACAGTCCCTTAAGGCAACTTTAAGCTTATTTTTCATTAAGCAAAAGGATCCTTATGGACTTTTGGTTTATTCTACTAGAAAGATTATCTAAAATACTACTTAAAACAAAAGTTGAAAATTATTTTGAAATCTAAATAAGCTAAGAAAAAGCTGAATAAAAAAGCTTACTACTCTATTATTTTGTTTTTCAAAGTTTAATGAAAATGACAAATTGTTATTTTAAGACTTAAAATCAGATGACTAATTAAGCTAAATACTACAAAATAAGTTCAAACAGATGAAATATGATCAATAATCTACTTACATGCTAAAAATTAAGACCTAACAACTATTTTTACCCTCTGATAATTGAACTAGAAATTGGCTACTTGTCTATTAACCTATCTGATGCAGTTTGCACATGAAATGACCAAATCTTAAAACTACCAAGTGCAAGCTACAAATCTTATTCCTAACATCTATAATACACTTAACTAAGGGCAATTGAAGCAATATCAACACCTAGAACAGACTTAAACTAAAAATGCATTCTAAACTGAACTAATGATAACAGATTCAAACCATCAACTAGCAAACTTGATAAAAACTAGATTAAGCCTAACTAAGCTCTTAAATCCTACTTTTATAAACCTAATATGAGATTTAAAATGAAATCAAAAGACCAAATGGCCTCAAGCAGTACTAACTTGAATTAGAACTGCTTGACCCAAACACTCCCTTATATCCCTCAAATTCATACTTAGCTTATAAAAATAAGATTTAATGAACAAAGATCAAATACCAGATATCAATAAGCCTTTAACAAACCTAATGAACAAATTTAAGCAAACAATTAAGCCAGAACAATAAGCTATAAAACTATGCTACTATTTTTGGTTTTTTTAACTGTTTTATACTAAAAGCTAATAAAATGAGATTTAAACTAAGTAATGAACTAAATAAGCACAGGTAAACATTGATAAGCACAAATAAGCTATTCTACACATAATAAGCAGACAATAAGCAATATTAAGCTACAATACAGTTTTAAAGCTATAAAATATAAAAAGGAAACTTACAATAGCCTTTGCACAAACAAGGCTTATCAATGCTCTTATGAGCTAATCAACAAGCTCCAGCTTATCCTAGGATAAGCTGGTGTGGTCTTGGAAGCCCATCCATTACTGGCTTCCCTTCCTTATTAAAGTTGTGGTAAATTTTGGGAGTGAATTTGAGTAACATTAAGCTCTTTTAAGCTTTAAGAGCTTAAATGAGAGTGTAGCTTAGTTTATGAGTTGAAATGATAGCTTATTGAACTTATTGAACAGTTAAGAGCTTATTTAAACCATTATGTATTAAAGTAAAAACAGGATTTAACAAAAGCACAATATGAAACTTAACTTTTTATTAATATTAAAACTGATTACAAGCTTTGAAATGGAAAGTTACATTGATTAAAAAACGATAAGCTAAAAATTACATTTATAAAAGTTACACTAAAAACTATATTGAAGCTACACTAAAGCTACTCTAGATGCTGATGTGAGTGAAGGTGAGCTCTTATTTATAGGCTTGGAGAGAAGATTCTAGGCTTTCTTACACGCTCCTTGCAGCTTTGATCTTGACCTTTAAATTTCTTCCAATCATTAGAGCTTGATCTTTGACCATTGGATTAAAGTGTGAGCACACGGATTGCCACGCTGGCAATCTAATGATTGGGTAATGATTGTGTTTCTTTTGGCTTGATTTCAGTGCAAATTCCTTCAATTTATGTGTTTCTTTTGAGCCCGCATGGCATTCCCTTGTTAGAGTTGTCCAATCAAAAGCTTTGGTGACGTCTAAGCCTGCTGAGTTGGAGCATAGTACTAAGCATCTTCGTTGCCACGTTGGATGAGAGTGGGAGTGGGTTTTTACCCTTTGATTTGAGCAGGGTAAAGTTGTTGGGACGAAGGATGAATAGTAAAATCCTTTTGGCGCCTTTTTTTCTTTATACGTTTTTGTTTGACCTGGGGAAAAATGTGAGTTGACTTGGGCACGGGTTTATATTAAAAGGGTATTGGGCCAGTGTTTGTTTTGGGCTTAGGTTAAAAGTTAAAAAGGGTTAAAGTTATACACTTAACGACCGTTAGTCATAAGAATTAAAGGACTAATGGTGTTATGTATTTAATGACTTATGGTGAGATTGATTTAACATTAAGGCTCATTTGGGTATTTTCAAGGTTTTGTCTTCTTGTGGTTGACCAATGTTTGACCATTGTTGACTTTTTCTAGAAACTCCAGGCTCTTGTGTACTCTATCCGTCTCGTGTTCGTTTTTGCCCTGTTAGGATCTGGTACTAGATAGATCTTCTAGCCTTTGTGGTTGTATAGTACTTATGTAATCACAAGCACATACGTGAGAGACTCTAGCAAATGTTTAGGCGGAAACTAAACAATTCAATAAAGAAGAACAACTATATGAACAACGATCCTCTATGAATCTTTCTATTGATAATAAATTGTTTTTCTAATTTGCAATCGGTGCCAATCCCTAATGCTAAAGGTTTCTTTTATAGAGAAGAAACCCTAAATTGGTCAACAAGAAAACTAAAATCTCGTAAGAGATATACATCAATATCAATCTCTTCCTAATTTATCTCATTCCTATATTAATGAGATAATACTAGAATATAACTATAATTCCTTAATTACATTAATTACGTCTATAAATAACAATCAGCAGATTCTATCTCTGTCAGCAGGAACGAGAACATGACCAGCAGAAACATAATCAGCAGATTCTATCTCTGTCAGCAGGAACGAGAACATGACCAGCAGAAACATAATCAGCAGGAACATTACTTGAACTGCCAGCAGGAACGACTTAATGCTATCAGCAGAAGCGAACATTTCTAACAGCAGGAACGACACTTAGTCATTTTCAATAAGTTCCAACATTCTAATTTACCAAATGGACGTCAAAACGGTATTTCTGAATGGTCCACTGAAAGAGGAAGTTTTTGTTCGCCAGCCCGATGGTTTTGTAGATCCAGACTTTCCTAATCATGTATATCGTCTTACGAAAGCTCTATATGGTCTCAAATAAGCCCCTAGAGCTTGGTATGACAAGTTTTTCTCATTTTTAATCGATCACCAGTTCACAAACGGTATTGTCGATCCGACATTGTTTACAAGACGACACGGGGATGACATTTTATTAGTTCAAATCTATGTCGATGACATAATTTTTGGGTCAACTAAACAAGTATTTTCAACAAGATTTGCAAAACTAATGAAAGATAATTTAGAAATGTCAATGATCGGTGAAATGGAGTTCTTTCTCGGACTTCAGGTTCATCAATCACCTCGAGGAATCTTTATATGTCAGTCACAATATACAATTGATCTTCTTAAGAAACATGGGATGGAAAAATTTGATATCATTAGCACACCAATAGCTACTACCAAACTAGATGCAGACTTATAGGGTCCTCAAGTAGATCAAACTAAATATCATAGTATGATTAGGGGACTTATGTATCTCACTGCTAGTCGACCAAACATTACGTTTGTGACATTTGTATGTGCGCGTTATCAGGCACGCCAACCGAAAAACACCTCAAAGAGGTCAAATGGATATTTTGATATCTAAGACAAACCATTAACATGAGTTTATGTAACTCGAAGGATTCTAAGTTTGAGTTAATTGCATATTCAGATGCAGACCATACAGGGTGTAATGATGATTGCAAAAGCACATCTGGAGGCATTCAATTTCTGGGAGATAAAAACTTATATCATCTAAAAAAATTCAATTAAAAGTGCCATGTAAAATTTATTACTTAAAATATCCCGTATAAGATAACCAAATAGTTTAAAAGCAATGTGCCTTTCATTAATAACCAGACTCGGATAAACCACATGATCCGTAACGGCAAAATAATAAATTTGCCGTACCATGATGCTGTGCGGATCCAAGTATCGTAGTTATATTAAACACCAAATTTATAATCACGAAAACCATCAATAATATCATTTTTTAGCCGTTTCCCAATAATTTTAAAAGCATCACTTCTAAGACTAGGACGACACATACATGTTGATACCGCGGTTGTTAGCCTCCTTTTGTATGAACTCCGTAGCTTTGACGTTTTCGAAGTGGTTGAATGAAAGCTCTTGTTGAATGACCAAACATCCGTAAATCAAGTCGAAACCGCATCATTATCAGAATATAAAAACTTGACCATCCTCGACAATAGAACCCCGGTAGTGAAGTATCGATTTCGCTAACCGCATTACAGACCGCTCTTATGAGTCCGGATTTTAGAGTTGTACCCGGGGTTTATAAAAATTCATACATTTCTTGGCAACGGCCATTTCCACCCATCGATCATGAATACACATATCGTAAATTAGACCAAACAACGCCTTTTCTCGTAGTTGGTCCAATTCTCACACCATCTTTCATTTGTGTAAATTTTTCGACCATGGCTAGTAGAAGAACGAGCATTAGTGAAGCTTGTTGTGAATGTTAAGTTTTCATTAATAGCGGGAATTTGAAAATTAGAGTAATATAATATCACTGATTTAAGAGAAAAATATGAGATAAGTGAGTGTTTTTTGATATGTTCAACCCCAATACTCATTACATGTATATTTATAGTACTAAGTCCCTGCCCTAAAAATCATACAAAAAACAAAAAAAAAAATCACAAAAAACGATTATAAAACGGCTAGTAAGCCGTTAATTTTTTTTTTTCTTTTTTAATAACCGAGTTAAAACCGTTTTTTTTTTAAAAATATAAAACGGCTAGATTTAACAATGTACATTTCAGTGACCTTTTTTTTTTAACCGGTTAAAACCGTTTTTTTAAAAAAAAAAAAAAAAAAAAAAATTTAAAAAAAAAAACAAACTGATAGGTTAATTACCATCTAGATTTTTGCGACCGGTTTTGTTTAATACCGGTATAAAAACCGGTATTATTTTATTAGTAAAAACTATTGACTGGTATAAAAAAAATTAAAAAAAAACCGGTAAAAACGCATATAAAACCATTTTAAAACCGTTGAAAACCAGTATTAAAACCGGTCAAAAAACCGGTAAGGCAAAAAACCTCCGATAACCGTTCTAACCTGTATTCTTGTTATATATAAAACGAACCGTTAAAAAAAACCCGGTTTTTTAATAAAATCGTTCTCTCGGATTATTTTTCGACCAGTTTTCTTTAAAAACCGGTTCAGATTTGCATCTCTAGTTTATAATTCTCTCACCACACGACAAGATTATAAACAATATCATTATAGTATTTTAATATCGACTAGCATTTTAGTAATATTTTGTAGACAAAAATTTACTATGTTTAATTTTTAAAAAATACTCAGTAATGATTAAGTTTTAATTAATCAATGAAATGATGAGTGTTGTATCATGACTCAAGATTGAACCATGACAATTACTAAAATCCATGGCTTCATCACCAATAATTCTTTCACTTTGATGTCTCTCCTTCCTCTTTCCCATCATACTTTTATTTTCACTTAGCTTTTACTTCTTTTACATTAGATGACAAATGGTAACAATCGGTTCTTGTTTAGTTTCTAACAGAAAAATGTATGTCAAGACAACCATAACATGTTAAAAGGTGAATCTTATCAAGTTGACCAAGGTTCCATAAGAATTTTATCTTATGTCATGGTAAATATTCAATCAAAAACCGAAATTGTGTCGAGTGTCTATTTTAATTAAGGATAACATATAGAAGTATTGCTGACATTAGTTAGCTCATCGGTGATCGAAATCACATTGGCCGTGAATCGAAAGGTAACTAGTGACCAAGAAAATGCTTATGCTTTCGTTTTTGTTTCAAAACGGTCATTAAGTGGCGAAAATCATACGTTTATTTAACTTCATATGGCGATGATCAACGAACTAAAGTACAGGCATCATATCGGAAAAAAGAACTACAAGTACGTAAGAAATGTCATTAAAATCAACAAAAGTAAATTCAATTGTCTTGTAACAATATAGTAACATGTTTGTTAATGAAAATTTGTACTATAATTTAATGCAAAGATTTTCTTAAAAATCACAAAGTAAACCAACATACCCATTTGATTACATAATCATGCATCACATAATTGGAAGTACACATAGCTAGCAACAAGAAAATGTAAATTTAGAAACTTGTACACATAAACCTCAACAAATTGCTTCGATTACTTGTTGGAATCAGGGTTTGCTCCACTAGGAACCTCATGAGCAGCTGCAAGAAACTCTCCACGATGAGACGTTGCGATAGTGGTAGCTACACTACTTGTTTCACGTGGTGGTAAATGATCCAAGAGGTCTCTCATAGGAAACCCGAGAGGGTGAACACAATGAGGAACGAGAAGAAGGAAACCGATAAAGAGAATGAGCTCTCGGCTGCTCACATTCGCCATAGGAGAAAAAATTTGAAGCTCAAAATGAATCAACACCAACCCAAAAGAAATACAAAAAACAATTTCCATGAACTTTGGGAGAGACCCAATGTTTAAATTTCAAAAAATGTTTACTAATTCTAGTGCTTGGATGAAGAAATGTGTTTCATATTCTTTGATTCATCACTGTACCATAAAAGACGTTGTTGATCATGACAATCATATTTGTCATTACGTTTCAAGTTTCACATGTCTGTCCCCTTTTCAACCCATATATTCTGAAAAGGTCCCCCAAAGTCGAGATAGTACTTTCAAAGATTTTATCATTCGTTATAGGTGACATATAACCGAAAGGGGTGATTTAACAGTAAAAATATCAACATTCTAAAGCAGAGGTCAAGGGTTCGAACTCAATAGAGAGAACATCAATCCCCTTGTGACTATGGAAGTTCACATGCGCCAACTCCAAGCTATTCAAAATGGTAGTCACCCTGAGACTAGTCGGCTCGCAATGTCAAGTTAAACACTCATGTAACAAAAAAAAGTTGAATATCGAACCTACACTATCAACCGAAATGTATCATTTACAACAACAACATTTTAAAATCATGTCTGAACAAGATATGAGGAAGATGGTATGTACACAGATGATACCCTACTTAAAAAAAAGTTAATAACACACGAAGATTTACACTTAAAAATTTAAATCTTAATCTTTCAAAATCAAATTTTAACCTACTAAACCAATTATATTTGTCAATTTATTTTTGGAGAGAGGGCCAGCTTTTCACTTAGCTTTATATATTTATGGTAAAACATTACATTGGGAGAAAAATTTTGAAGTCAAATGATTACACAACCATAAAGGAAATATCAAAAAACATTATACTGAACTTTGGGAGAGACCCAATGTTTAAATTTCAAAAAATGTTTACTAATTCTAGTGCTTGGATGAAGAAATGTGTTTCATATTCTTTGATTCATCACTGTACCATAAAAGACGTTGTTGATCATGACAATCATATTTGTCATTACGTTTCAAGTTTCACATGTCTGTCCCCTTTTAACCCATATTTTGAATAAAGGTCCCAAAGTCGAGATATTAGTACTTTCAAAGATTTTTATCATCGTTATAGGTGACATATAACGAAAGGGGTGATTTAAAAGTAAAAATATCATAACATTCTTAAAGCAAGAGGCAATGGTTCGAACTAATGAGAGAAGAACATCAATCCTAGCCTTGTGTTATGGAAGTTCACATGCAAGCCAACTCCTGGCTATCCAATAATGGTTGGCATCATTTAGACTGTGTTATCTGCAATGTCTCAAGTTAAAAAACTCATGTAAAAAAATATGTTGAATATCAAAACCTTACATCTATCACCGAAATGAGTATCTCATATACAACAATCAACACGGTTTTATAAAATCATGTCTGAGCAAGATATGGGGAAGATGGTATGTACACGGATGATACCCTACTTAAGAAAAAAAGTTAATAACACACGAAGATTTGTACATTAATAATTTAAATACTTTAATCTTCAAAATAAATTTTCACATGCTTCATATCCAAATTATATTTATTTTTTTTCTTGTCTATTCTATTTTTGGAGAAGAGTTGGCCAGCTTCTTCTAACTAATATTCTCTAGCTTTATATATTTGTGGTGTGAAGCAAATTACTGTTTTTGGAGCTTCATATTGCTTGTCCATTTCTTTTGTTTGTGTCTCTTTTTTTTCTTTTTGACCCCATAAAGCTTACACAATAAAAGCCTTGTACTTTTCTCAAGAGTTGATTTGGTTTTATTAACAAGTGATATAGACAATGATTAAGCTATATTGTTTGTATAAAATCATACTTTAGTAGGTTGATTTTTTAACTCACTTAGCATTGCTTGAGTCAAATATTTTCTGGCCTAAACCAAGTCGATATACTTCGGTTAGACGGTTACGAGTCTTATACAAGTAATTAAGCATAGAAGACACCAGTCTAAAAACACACATATATTAACCTACAACATTAATTGAAGAAAACCATCAATGTCTTACATTTTAGTTTTTGCAAGTCTTTGCTGCCATCTACACTAAACATTTGTTGTTCACTTGTAATGACATGAAATTAATTAAGATAAAAGTTCTTGACTAGTTCACAAGTAACCTATGACATGAATAACGTGGTTTGATATTTTTATATACACACATAATTAACCTAATAGAATTGCTAATCGCCTAATCTAAAAAAGAAATACTCGTACTAGTTAACCACTTAATATTATTGTGGTCAGTTATCTCACTTATGTATGTTTACAAATCTAATAAAGGATTGATTCGTTTAAGCTTTTTTTTTTTGAACTCATGAGTTTATGTGGTTAGTCTTATATTGCTAATCTTATATTTTCTATCTTATTTTTGAATTCATTAGTCAATAAACTTGTAGGTCAGAAAATAAACCATAATAATAAATTTCTGAAATATAAACCGAATCAAACAAACTTATAACTTCGAAAATAAGATCAAAAAATAGAAATAAGTCATACAACATGCATATATGAGCCATACGATGTCGAGCCTAAACAAAGAATCAGATCGATAAAAAGCTCGAATGAGTCGCGCCTAAACGAACTCGAGCCTGAGTTCATGTCTAAGATTGGGCTCATTAAATATCCAGCTCGAGCCCGAGCTTTATATATAAAGATAGATTAGGCTCGCGAGCTTAAACGAGCCTAAAAAATACATACGTATATATTTTGTCTATACATATAACTATGTATAAACGAGCTTATAAAAAATAAATGAGTTCAAGCTTAGTGTGATTTTTTTAGAACAACGGAAATATATGAAAACTAGCAATGAGCTAGAAAAAGGATTACAAAATAGAAACCTCTAAAGGGTTTCGAAGCCAATTGCTCCAAGAAATGGACGACAATTTGTTTCTAGAGGAATACCACGTAAAAGAACAATCTACAATCTTATCAAATAAGAAGCTACGTTTAGGCGGAACGATACCAAAAATTGTCTTGTTACGGAAATTCCACAAAGAACAACTCCACATATAACTTCGAAGGTGGCTCTCCTGTTAGACGAAATGTGCAAGTCATCTAACCAAGAATATAAGTCTTGGATATTAGCAAGGTTAGGAGATGGAAGGTCCAACCAAACCAAGACTCGATTCCAAACAGTGGTGGCTAAGGAGCAAAACCACAAAGAATGATGAATTGTTTCGATCCCACAGTCACAAACCGGACAAGAAAGAGAAACCACGTCAACCCCTTTCCGACTAAGATTCCACCTAGATGGGAGACGATCGCGAAGAACCCTCCAAATGAAGATATTGATCTTTTTTGGAAGAAGGCGATTCCACCTTGTTTCAAACCCGCCATTAGGAAGAGAGCAATGATCAATATGTTCGTGAGTGCTTTTAACTGAGAAAGTTGAGGTCCCGAAAGACCAAATCCATGTGTCCTCTGAATTGTTAAGGGAGAAGTCGGACAACTGATTGTAGAGAGAAGCCAAGTGATTAGCATTCGTACCACTTGAAATGTGGCGAGACCAATCTAAACGCCAACCGTTGTTCCAACAATCTCGAATCATACAGTCCCTGTTCAAAGCTAGGCGAAAAAGACGTGGGTATTGTTGTTGAAGAGAGACGTTACCTACCCATGTGTCATACCAGAATTTCGTTGAAGCACCATTATTAACTCGCCTTTGAATAGAAGAATGGGGGATGAAACATTTCTCATGCATAGTATTAATGACTATTCTACCCCATACACCTTGATTTCTAACGTGGCTAAAGAAGGAGGAAACGTCCTCAGTGATGCCATGAATAGAAACAATCAAACGAGCCCAAAGAGCTTGGGGATTATTGAGAAACCGCCAACTCCATTTTTGAATGAGAGCATGATTCAACGAGTATAGACTACCGATACCAAGACCCCCTTTTTCTTCAATACGTTATATAAGTTAGCCGAGCCCGCTCTAAGCTCGAGCTTGTGAAAATTTTCACGAGCCGAGTTCGAGTACAAAATATGAGACTCGAAACGAGCTTGAGCTTGAGCTAGAGCTCTGATAGCCTCAGACTCAGCCCGAGCTCAGCTCGTTTCTAGTACCCTTACCCAATTCCGTTACAAAATTATTCAAACCATACGATTCATTCCTTTGTATACAAATTTATTGTTTTTAAAAGAATAAGTTTTGCAATTCAAAAAAGGTACGCGCAGCTTTTACGCTTTGTCTTTATCACCACTATGTAAAAAATTCTATTTTAATAAGAAAAAAATGATTTACAATATCATAAAGAATGTGTATTTGTGTCATGTGTTATAATCGAGTTAGTTTAATTATTCTATAAAAGTCTTTGTGTAGATGTGCATATGTTTCAATCAAGACGTTCTAAAATCTATGCATCCCTTAATAATTGAGCCAGCAAAGCTTAGGCACTAGTATTAGAGGGAAATATCAAGAAAGGATTTCATTTGAGCTGATATCCTTTAGCCTTAGCCACCCCGCGATCACAATTATTTTCAAACATCAACTTAGTTTTTCTTTTTCCTAAAACTAAAAACATGCCAAGATACATCGTAATAAGACACCAAAATCACCATAAAAACATATTCACTAACACAAAAAAATACCCCGCAAAAAACAATATAAAAACCACACACTGCAAAAACAAATGAAAAAGATTCGGTCGAAATTCCAATGGAGAACTGGTAACTGTGGGGGGGGGGGGGGGGGGGGGGGGGGGGGGGGGGGGGGGTTGGGGGGGGGGGGGGGGGGGGGGGGGGGGGGGGGGGGGGGGGAGGGGGGGGGGGGGGGGGGGGGGGGGGGGGGGGAACCACGCCTCTGGTAACCGACGGACCCCGAATGTCACATGACCAATACTTAAAACTATTTTATAGTTTATAGGGCTGAGCAAAGTGAACCGAAAACCGACCCGACAAAACCGAGCCGAAATGTCAGATCGGTTTTCGGTTTTGGATATGAATTTCGGTTTAGTCGGTTCGGTATCGGTTCGGTTCGGCTCAAACCCGACATTTAGTCGGTTCGAACTACTAAACCGAACCGAACCGAGTTTATTCGGTTCGGTTTCGGTTTATATAGGGTTCAATCGGTTCGGTTCTCGGTTTGTAAAAATCCATTAATCGGTTTTGGGTCGGTTTCGGTTTTAGTCAGTTCGGGCGGTTATGACCCGATGCTCACCCCTAATAGTTTATCTAATATTTCATACTCGCTACAAGAAAAAGACATTTTAGCGACTTGTGTAGCGGCACTTAGTGACGCCTTTAATGCTAGCGACGAACTTAGCGACACATAAGAAAATGTCGCTAGAAAAGAGTCGCAGAATTTTTCAACGTGTAAAAATAATCCGCAAATAATCTTTCGACATAAAAACACAATCTACCCATATGTCCCATTTTAAATTAAGAACAATTGTTCAATAATGTGCTATTTAAGATCCTAATTATGTGCCATGTCGTTTGCGTCATTAAATACATCATTCCTTGTGTAAGTATGTCGCCAAATGTGCATCCATATCCGTCGTTATTTAGTGGTCATGTTATTTTGTGTCGCTATTTGAAACGCTAAATCAGCTACTTCCTTATTCTATATTGCTATTTGAGGCGTTATTCCCAACTCACATTATTATTTGGATCGTTACTCAACGTCACTATTATTCTATATTGCTATTTGAGGCGTTATGTTCTTGTTCCAATCTAAGAACTAACACAATCTTATATTTATTTTTAACGGCGATTTTATTAAAAAAACTAGCAAGGAGCTAAAAGAGATTACGAAGGAAAGGAATTGGACATTTCAACCA
>BQNB010032013.1:0-52092 GCA_026074375.1 Tanacetum coccineum
GCTTTCTTTTGAGCTGTAGGAATAACATAAATCTTTGAATAAATCAGTTGAGAGGTTGAGTGCATTAGTAATAGCTTTTTGACGACTTTCAACCCGTTTGGCCAGTTTATCTTTAAGTGTTAAAGATAACAAACAACCCGATTCAACCCATAAGTAAATAGGTCCAAATTGTTATTTTTAAATGACCCACATAAAGAAACTAAATTTATTCCAAGTCTAACTTAGATAGGCATCTAACCACGTGATTTGTGAAGTCACCGAATGATTCTTTATATTTCCTCTTTAATCGCCAGTTGTAGAACTACAAAAACTCATAGTAAAAAAATAAATTGGACCAAAGATATTTCATCAAATACTTGATGTGCAAGTTAAATTTCACGTTGAAAAATTGATTTAATCACCTTCAATTTGATAGCTTGTTGCCAGGATCTTCATTTGCTATCACCTACAACAATGATAAAAGAACAAACTAATATAAAATCAGGGTCACAATAATTATAAATAAAAAAATAGAGGAATATAGAAATCATTGACATATGGCTTCAGTAATGCAGGATATGTGGCGAGATGAAGAAATACCTTTCATTTACAGATTGCAAAAGACAAAGACCATCACAAAATCTTAAAGAAAAAGGACATAGAGACTTAAAAGCATCCACCACATGAGATGTAAATTGTATTCATTAGAAAGATATTAATGTTTTAAACTAATAAAACATGGAAAGCAAAGCACGTACTGTTGGGTATTTTTTCTTAGCCCATGAGGATTAATAGCCCAACACATTGAGGCCTATCTTGGGTCTATTTAAAGACTCTTATTATTGTGGTTAGCAGTAAGATGTGTGAAGAGTTGTGAGGAGAAGAAAATAACAGAAAAGAAAGAGATTTTCGGAGTAAGATATCACCCAAACCCATCTACAGTGTTTTTCCGATCACTAGAGATTGCACCGTCGGATCATCACGATTTTCGGACTGTAGCTTCCTGACATTGAGAGGAAGGTTCTGACCGTTGGGATTTTGATTTTGAGTATTGGAAGTCAGTTTTCATACCTGGGAAGATTGCATCTTATTTGATGATATTCTTCCTTTCTTGTTCTTTGATTGTTGCCATATTCGTTGATGCCTTGAGTTTTTTTATATATTCCAAAATTAAGATGTTATGTTGTATGACCTCTATGTTAATCTAGATAAGACCTTTTGTACCTCTCCTCGTTGATAGTGAATATAACGGCACAGGTGTCCTTGTTTTTTACTCGTATTATGAGTTTTTTCCACGCTTAAAGTTTGGTGTCTTGCTGATGTTTGATTACACATTTAAGTCTGGCTGTTTTGGGGCTGATTTGAGACCTGCTAGGGGCTGCTTAGAGTTGTCTTTTTTATTTACCCTAATTGTTTGCGTCCTCCATAGGTTCATAAACGGGTTATGGGTAAGTGCAGTGTCAAACGAAGGTAATGCTTTCGCAAAATGTGTTATACGTGTGACCCATAATCTTACCTGTCAAATGGTATAAAACAAGAGCTTGGTTCTTGGTTGGGGACTTAACTGTTTGAACATTGAAGCTAATACAAGTAGGATGGTTAGTTTGAATGGTTCTAATTATCATGTTTGGAAAGGAAAAATTGAGGATCTCCTTTATGTTAAAGACTACTACTTGCTCGTATTTACTACTGAGAAACCTGAGAACAAAACAGATGTAGAATGGACTATTTTGCATAGACATGTTTGCGGGTATATTAGGCAATGGGTTGATGAAATAAGTTTAGACCATATTTGTGAGGAGACCATTCTCGTTATTCTTTGAACAAACTTGAACAGTTATATGCTCGAAAAACTAGAAATAACAAGTTGTTCTTAATCAAGCAAATGATGAGATTAAAGTACACTGATGGGTCTCCTATTAGTGATCACTTAAATTCCTTTCAGGGTATTATAAATCAGCTTGCAGGTATGGCTATCAAGTTTGAAGATGAGATTCAAGGCTTGTGGCTTCTTGCTACTTTACCGGATACTTAGGAGACTTTTAGGACATCTTTGTCCAACTCTGCACCAGATGGTGTTATCACCATGGAATTGGCTAAAGGCAGTATTTTGAATGAAGAAACGAGAAGAAAGTCACAGGGTTCTTCTTCACAGTCAGATGTCTTGGTCACAAAAAGGCGGGGGAGAAGTCAAAGCAGAGGCCCGAGTAACAGAGGTAATCATCGTAGTAGTTCCAGCAAAGGAAAATTTGCTGATGTTGAATGTTATCATTGTCATAAAAAGGGGCACACGATGAAGTTTTGCAGACAGTTGAAAAAAGAGAACAAGAAGAAAAACTACAACAACCAGAAGAACAAACACAAGAAAGATAATGATGGTGATGACAATACTGAAGTAAATACCACCACAGAATATTCCTTTGTTTGTTAGATTATGATAGGTCAACCTTGCTAAATGATGATTCGAGTTGGATTCAATGACATGTGCTACGGTGCCATGTTGCAAACACGAAAAGTATTAATTCATCTTACACACCAGGTGACTTCGGTGTTGTTAAGATGTGTAATACTAGGCTATCAAGGATTGCTGGTATTGGAGATATTTGCTTGAAGTTTGACACGAGGATGGAATTGGTTTTGCATAATGTAAAACATGTCCCCGGTATGAGACTCAATATTATCTCAACAGGTCTTCTTGATAAAGATGGTTACCACAACAGTTCTGGTAATGGTTTATGGAAAGTAACACTCGGATCCTTGATTATGGCAAGAGGAAAAAGGGAATCCAAGTTATACATGACTCATCCAAAGATATCCAAGAGCATTGTCAATGCTGTAGACAATGATGATATGACCGAGTTATGGCATAAGAGACTTGGTCACATGAGTGAAAAGGGGATGTCTATTCTTTCTAAGAAGAATGTGTTATCTGGTGTGCATGATATCAACTTGAAAAAGTGTTCTCACTGTTTGGCAGGAAAGCAAACTAGACTTGCTTTTAAGAGTCGTTCTCCTTTCAGAATGGAGAACATACTTGATCTGGTACATTCCGATGTTTGTGGTCCCATGAAGACTAAAACACTTGGTGGGTGTTCATATTTTGTCACTTTCATCGATGATCACTCAAGAAAGGTTTGGGTATATACCTTGAAGACTAAAGCAGTTTTGATGTGTTTAAGCAGTTCATGCTTAGTTGAGAGCAAACAGGAAAAACTTAAGATGTATACAAACTGACAAGGGAGGTTAATACATTGGCCCCTTTGATGCTTATTGTAGAGAGCATGGAATTCAGCATCAAAAGACTCCACCGAAGACACCACAGTTAAATGGCTTAGCAGAACGGATGAATAGAACTTTAGTTGAGAGAGTCAGATGCTTGCTTTCACATGCAGGGTTGCCTGCTTCTTTTTAGGGTAAGGCTTTAAATATGGCGGTACATGTTATTAATCTAACCCGTGTTTTCCTTTGCGTTGAAGTCATGACAGGGTATGGAAGTCGGCAAAGATGTTTCATATCGTCATTTACGAGTTTTTGGATGCAAGGCATTTGTGCATATTCCTAAAGATGAAAGATCAAAGCTTGATGTGAAGACTAAGCCATGTGTGTTCCTCGGGTATGGTCAAGATGAATTTAGGTACAGGTTGTATGATCCAGTTCAAAAGAGACTTGTTCGTAGCCGAGATGTAGTGTTTGAGGAAGATCAAACTTTGAAAGATGTTGAGAATGCCGAGGAGGGAACAATCCTCATCATAATGATGATCTTATTGACAGTGGATCCGTTGCCTCCTAACGTTAGAATTTTGGCTTACAAGTTTGGAGATTTTTTTTTAATATTCAGAAAATGAAGTAACAAGAATGAAGAACAGGGTGCTGAGATGTTGAATGCTCATGAGCAAGAAACTTAGATGAAGACGTCATCCTGGAGTTAGCCGTACCTGATATGCCACATACTTCACCGCTTAGCGGTCTACTAGATACATCATCCTTCCACACGCTATTTCCTGCACAAAAGTGATGTTAACTTACTGATGGGGAAGCCGAAGTGTTATGCCAAAGCTATGGAAGATGAACACAAAAAAGAATGTTTGAAGCCATGGAGATGAGATGAATTCCTTGCATGAGAACAAAACATTTGAGTTGGTAAAGCTGCCTAAGGGCAAGAGAGCTTTGAAAAACAAATGGGTTTACAAATTGAAGACTGAAGAACATACTTCTTGACCGAGGTACAAGCAGAATGGTGATAAAGGTTTTCAGTCAGAAAAGAGTATTGATTTTGATGAGAACTTTCACTCCGTTGTGAAGATGGGAATCAATTCGAGTTGTTCTTGGTTTGGGCGCTACTCGATCTTGAGGTGTGAGGCAAATGGCAGTCAAGACAGCTTTTCTTTCAAGGTAATCAGGATAAAGAAAACAACTATGGAGCAACCTTGAAGTTTTCAGGTTAAGGGGAAAAGGAGGCTACTGTGTAGGACTTCAGAAAAGTTTGTACGGGTTGAAGCAAGCACCGAGACAGTGGTACAAGAAATTTGAGTCGGTCATAGGGAAGCAAGGATATCGAAAGACTTCTTCAGATCATTGTTGTAACATTTCTCATTTTCAGGTTATTTACGACTTTAATTAATTTCATTATTTATTTTTAGAGTATATACGCTTATCTCTTTATAAGTTATCTTATATTAAATCGCGTAAACTAAAAAATCAACGTTCAATATAAACGACACCAAACAAATTAAGTACATCAATGCAAGTGTTATATGATTGTTAGGAGTATAATTTGATAACTTTTTTGTAATTAATTATGTTGGATACGTAACAACGCTTACTGTTTCGCAATAAATTACATTTTGGCATACCCGATAAGCACCTTTTTCCCACATCTACACGCAACAAATACCCACTTCTATACCCAATACACAAAAATTTATTCATTTTATCATGTTATAACACCTTATGGCGGATATGGGGTGTTTACACAAGAAATAAACACAAAATACCCACTAACTCCTATTTTGCACATGGTAAACCTTACACAAGTACACACAAGGCTCAAGTTTCTAAAGATTGGCACATCATGTGTACCCTAGACCCTCTTAAGGCCAGCCATGGTGCATGGGAAGGAGGAGAGCTCTTTTTTCTCATGGTACCTTAACCATTTTAAATTCCATGTTATTCCTTTAAGTGTCAATTAGGTTTTCTCATTTGTTATATAAAGCAAGGCTTATCATATCTAACACCTACTCTCCTCAAATACAAGAAAAACTCTTATACTCTCCCCATATTGAGCTCATAACCTATGGCTCAAAAATATAGAGCTAGGGTTTTCATATAAATTTCGTTTACAAGTATTCCAAGCATACAAGCACTCATCCTAAGATCAAACTAAGGTTACTCACGTTTTTGCAAGCTTGGATTTTAGGTTTAGCAAGGATTAAACAAGAAAACATATCTAGGGATTTCTTGATTAGGTTTTGGATTGGAAGCTTGGTTAGGTTATTGTCTTGTGTTCATCATCCCTACTCTTCTTCTAATAATGTCTAATTTGAAGTATTATCATGTTCTATTCATTCATCCTCTTTTATATACATTACGTTTATAACATGTAGACACCACCTAGAAATTTTTGTTTTATATAAGGTATTTAGACGTATTAAAATCGAATTTCATGAGTATGTGGTAAAGTAATACTTTAAATAAATGACAAAGCATAGTATAAATGTCAAATAAATTTATAAAGAATGAATTACAAAATTAAATGGTGTTTAAGGTTTATTTACAGTTGAATTGTACAAGATCACAAGGACATGATTCCATTTGGTCAAGTGTTATTGGACTTTTAAGGACTATAATAGAAGTACAGATAGATTGTATAATAATTGTAATATAATGGTGTGCAAAGTTCCTAAATGAAAGTAATTATAAAACTAGTTTTATTAATCATAAACCCTAATTAACTTTTAATACTTTAATTTTACCTATTTTAAGGTATTCAACATATGAACCAAAACATATATATTTGTATAAAATAAGTACATCTTCACAAGGATCGTAAGCATGTAAAGAACTCAAAAAACGAATTTATAACGAAGAAGATATGACATTTACGAGTTTACGTTAATTAATCGTATAAAAGTAATTTTATAAAAGTAATTTTATAAAAGTAATTTTATAAAAGTTATTTTATATAAATACTTTCTGTCTCAGATCTGATCTATAAAAATAAATATTTTATAAACATAGCACTCTTCATGACGAATCCAAGGACATAAGAAACTCGAGAAACGGAATTAAAATGAACAAGTTATGTATTTTATAAGTTATATATAATTAATTACATAAAAACAGTTTTTATGAACTGTTTAGGAATCAGTAATGTTACTGTTCATCAGATGTTTAATTTTTATAAATATGATATTTTGATAGATTTTCTCAATACGAAGTCGTGGACATAAGAAACGTATAAAACGGAGTCAAAACGATAAAGATATGAGGTTTTAAAATCGCGCGCACTATTTTTACTTTTATACATTATTTTTATAAAACAATTAAATTAATAATGAAATATCATTATGTAATCAATAAAAACATTAAATCATATATTTTTACAAATGGTACATTAGTAAATGAAAAATAATACTTTCTTTACGGATACAAGTACATATGCTCTTATTTAACAACGTACGGTTTAATCATTATTTCAACCTTTAAAAATCTAATAAAAACTAGTAGGTGGTGGTGTAACTATATAACATGTGATGCTTTATTTATATATAATACATTATACTCATACGGCCTATAATTAATTAGGTTGCATTCGGCTTGCCGAGACGATTCACTTATTTGATTTAGATAATCAATCATTCACTTACGGTAGATTCAATAGCCCCGCTTTTATACTAATATAATATTTTTAACAACTTTGGGGTGAAACATGCCATCGTTTACATTTGGACACAATACCCTTTTTAACCAATTACGAGTGGCCTAAGTACTAAACCCACTAGTGCCACTATCATTAACTGTCAAATCTAGTTAGCGAGCGCGAATGTTATGAATAGATCTATTTGGGATTGACATCCCCGTTCGGGTGAGTAGCGCTCACCAGTTTCGAATGTACTGAAACAACGAATGTATACATGTCGGAACAATTTGGATGTTGCGGGTTTGAACATCTACACGGGCACATTATGTGCATTAATTTGCATACATAGATGTCGAGCTTCGGTGTCATGAGCTTAGTGCACTTCGTAATTACTTTTTGAGATATATGTAAGTTTACATGTCTTACACGGAAATCGTTGCGGGTCTTATTTTATACATTTATTAAACATGTAATTCACCAACTTATTGTTGAAACTTTTTAAAGCATGTTTTTCTGAGGTCAATAAGGGTATAGAAACAAGGATACATTGGTGATCACCATTTTTGGAGGCCTTACGTATAAAGATTTGGTGCATTACTTATAAGGAAGTATCTGTTATGTCTTAAAATCTTACTTTTCATGGATGAACAATTTAAGCTTCGGGCTATTGTAACAAACAATTTTATTTAATCCAATGTATCAATTTTTAACGACTCATATTAGATTCATTCTCATATCTTGAGCTATTGAGAATCTATAAGTAACACTCTCTTACCTATTCTCTCTGCGACCATTTTGGGGGTGTTTACAGATTGTTATCAAGCCTAGTTAGATAGAAACAGTCAAATGTTTTTTTTAATTATGGACTATAACCATTTTCCACATTGCAATAACAAAATGTTTTTCACGGGACACATACACTATTGAGTTGCATTAGTTGTTATGTTATTTTTTAATTTGCTTTCGTATCTGTATACATGTTTATATATACTACATATTATACTATGCTTGGATTATATAATATACTTATATAATTTTATTTATCTTTTTTGCAGTCAAGTCTTCTGAATCATCCGCTGTCACCATAAACCTCTTGTACAGCTGACCTCCGAACCAGGGAGAGTCTTTTGAGGAGCCGATGAGGAGATATCCGATGGAGGTTCTCCACGAGTCATCGTATACGGATACGATGGACTTCCCATACAGCCAGTAGCCCCACCATCCCCTGACTATGTGCCCGGACCTGAGCACCCACCATCTCCTGATTACGTGCCCGGTCCTGAGCACCCACCATCACCTGTCGAGATACCATATATACCTAAGCCTGAGTACCCTAAGTACTTAGTACCTTCGGAGGATGAGGCACCCATGGAAGGACCAACCTCTACCCGCTGATGCCTCACCCGTAGCCCTATCACCGGGCTATGTGCCTAATTCTGATCCGGAGGAGGATTTCCAAGGAGCCATGCTGTCTACCCTCTGATGGAGGGGAGATGAGAAGAGAAGCCTCCGAGGAAGACATTAATGGATATACTGATGATGAATGAAGAGAGCCTTCAAGATGAGGATGATGACGAGGAGGAGGAGGAGCACCTAGCTCCAGCCGACTCTTCTGCCGCACCTGTTGCTGACCTTGTTCCCTCTGCTGGGGATACAAAGGCATTTGAGACTGATGAGTCTACACCTACACCTAGATTACGTCAGACTATAGTCCCCTTTGCTTAGACATGTCTCCGTAGGGCATAGAAGACTGTCAAACTTGAGCCACTGATGTCAGCATCCATGGAGGCACGCATTGCTGAGTATGCTGCCGCACCTACACCACCACTACCTGTTGCATCTTCACCATTACCCCTACCATCACCACTCACTACTAGCCCTACTGATGCAGGGGCACCATTAGGCTATAAGGCAACTGGGATTCGGATGAGAGCTGCAGCTGCATCACCACCCTTATTACTTCCATCTACTTCCCACAGGACTGATGTTCCCGAAGCTAAGATGCCGCCTCAGAAGAGAGCTTGTTTTACTACTCCCGCTCCCGGATTCAAGATCGGGGAGAGATCAGCAGCTGGTGCCGTGAGACGGCCAGGGCCTACTCCAGAGGCCGACGCTTGGGATGAGATTGTTGAGGCCATGATGGAGATAGCACTGACCACCTTGGAGGGGGTCGACCAGAGAGTGACAGAGCTTGATACTACTATTAGGCAGAGGACTGAGGAGTTTTAGGTGCGATTCAAGGAGGCATATGATGACCGAGCTTATTTGAGAGCCCGAGTCAACATACTATTCAGAGATAGGCTATATCACCGCCACACAGCTTTGGCTTTGGATAGAGAGGTTGTATACGCTCATATAGCATGGACTGGTTCTGAGTAGAGGAGTGCAGCCATAGAGACACATGTTAGGACCACAATAAGGCTCACGTTGCCCCACTGATGCTCAACCACATCCACTTTCATACTCACATTTGGATACAACACCTTGACGTATTATAGACACTAGAGGCTAGAGACCCAGAGCCCCAGGATGGGCCAGCTGAGGCTGGCAGCAACTGTTAGTCATGTATCATTTTTTAGTCTAACCAGTATAGCTATTAAGTATTTACGGGATACTCCAAGCTAATAGGCTGTAGGGACTATTTGGTTTTATCTTTTAGCTATCATTGTATGGCTTGTTAAGTTTTATGTGGTGACCCCAGCTAACACCGCCATAGTCCCAAAATTTTCCACACTTTGTATCTCCTTGTACTAACATTTTGTAATCAGGGCCATCTATATGATATGGCGAGTTGTTGTGTAGAATGTTGTATTTATTTATTCATGGTTGAAGCACATCAGTTTGTATATTTCACTGTGTGGATTGTGATCTCATTTATTTATTATGCATATGCATAGTTGCGTTATGATTGTATGAAATCTGACGGTATTATATTCCTGTGATTTTTGAAGAAAATTGCCACCAAAAAGAAGAACCACGATGGCAACACCCGCCACCACAACCGCTCCTACCACAACTGTCACTGATGCTCAACTCCAAGCTTTAATTAATCAAGGCGTTGCTGCTACTCTAGCAGAACGCGATGCAAGCCGAAGCAGAGATGGCGATAACAACCCCCAGCCATGGTTCAAGGAACCGATGGAAGAAATAGTGTTTTGTAAGTGCCTACTCAACGAGAATGCACTTACACTGATTTTCTAAAGGTGCCACTATGACTTTCAAAGGCACTGAAGGAGTCCGTTGGCGCTGACCCAATTTGGTGGAAAAGATGTAATCTGTTTTCCTATCAAGCAACTGAGCTATTACAAGTCAGGGTTAATTATGCAATCTTGAACTCTTACAAGGAAGTGTCCATGGACGTGGTGGAACTCCCACGTAAGGGCTGTCGGACAAGATCTTGCATATGCAATGCCATGGACGGCTTTGAAAAGGATGATAACATATAAATACTGCCCTAGGGGCGAGATCAAAAAGCTAGAATCTAAGTATTGGAACTTAAAGTTTGATAGATACCGGAGTTTGATGACTTTACAACCAACGATTCCAAAGTTTGGCACCATGTGTGATAGGAAGTTCCCTGAGGTATCAGCTAAAGTGTAAAGGTAAGACGTGGACCTTCCAACATGATTCATGGCAGTGTTAAGGCATCAAAGCCTCAGTCAATGCAAGAGGTAATTGAATTTGCTATTGAAATGATGGACAAAAAGATGCTCACTGCAGCTGAACGTCAAGTAGAGAATAAGAGGAAATTTGAAGATACTTCAAGAAACAACCAAAACCAACAACAACCATTCAAAAGAAATAATGTGGCATGGGCTTACACTACTGGGCCTGGAGATAAGAAGCCTTATGGAGGAACCAAACCTCTATGTACCAAGTGCAATTATCACCACTATATGTTTGGGCCGATTGTTATACTCAAAAGTGCACTAACTGCAAAAAGATTGGCCACTCGGCCCATGACTGTAAAGGTCGACCTACTGCTAACAACAACAATAACAACAACAATAACAACAACAGCAACAACAACAATAACCAGAGAACCCAAGGGAGAAATCCATGAGGTATCTCTTACTTTGAGTGTGGAGTCCAAGGTCACTTCAGGAGTGACTGCCCAAAGCTGAAGAATGGAAATCAAGGAAATCGGGCTGGGAATGGGAATGCTGTAGCAAGAGCTTATGTTGTGGGCTCTGCTAGAACTAACCCGAATTCTAATGTTGTCATGGGTACGTTCCTCCTAAATAATTGTTATGCTTCGATTTTATTTGATACGGGTGCCGATAGAAGTTTCATATCTACCGCATTTAGTTCTTCGATGGATATCATCCCAACTACTCTAGACCATGGTTATGATGTCGAGTTAGCCGACGGTAGAATAATTTGGGTTAATACACTTATACGAGGTTGCACTCTAAACTTTCTAAATCACCCATTCAACATCGACTTGATGCCCGTAGAGATGGGTAGTTTTGACGTTATTATCGGTATGGAATGGCTAACTAAATATCATACCGTAATTGTTTGTGATGAGAAACTCGTTCTTGTTCCCTTTAGAGACAAGATTTTAATTTTTCATGGTGATGGAAGAAACAATGGTCACAAGTCCCGATTAAACATCATCTCGTGCACCAAAACACAAAAGTATTTGCTGAAGGGATGTCCTATCTTTTTGGCACATGTTACCACGAAAAAGGTAGAAGACAAGTCGAAGGAGAAGCGACTTGATGACGTACCAATAGTTCAAGACTTTCTCAAAGTTTTCCCTGAGGACTTGCCGGGTATCCCACCAACCCGCCAAGTGGAATTTCAAATCGATTTGATACCTAGTGCTGCGCCGGTAGCACGACACCTTATCGACTGGCTCCGTCCGAGATGAAAGAATTGTCGGACCAACTAAAAGAACTTTCCGACAAAGGCTTTATAAGACCCAATTCCTCACCTTGGGGAGCTCCGGTCTTGTTTGTCAAGAAGAAGGATGGATCATTCCGGATGTGCATTGATTACCGAGAATTGATAAAGCTGATGGTGAAGAACCGTTATTCGCTTCCAAGGATTGATGATTTGTTTGATCAACTACAAGGTTCGAGTGTCTACTCAAATATCGACCTGAGGTCGGGTTATCATCAACTAAGGGTTCGTGAAGAAGATATTACAAAGACCGCATTTAGAACTCGATATGGACATTATGAATTTCAAGTTATGCCGTTTGGTTTGACTAACGCACCTGCTGTATTTATGGATCTCATGAATCGGGTGTGCAAACCATATCTGGATAAATTCGTGATTGTCTTTATTGACGATATACTGATATACTCAAAGAACAAGCAAGAGCATGAAGAACACCTCAAGTTAATCTTGGAATTACTTAAGAAGGAACAGTTGTATGCCAAGTTCTCTAAATGCGAATTCTGGATTCCTAAAGTACAATTCCTTGGTCACGTGATTGACAGTCAGGGCATTTACGTGGATCCCGCCAAGATTGAATCCATTAAAGATTGGGCATCTCCTAAGTCTGCAACGAAGATTCGTCAATTTTTGGGCCTAGCAGGCTACTATCGAAGATTCATTGAAGGATTCTCAAAGATCGCCAAGCCAATGACCAAGCTCACACAAAATAAGGTCAAGTTTGATTGGGGTGACAAGGCAGAGACAACTTTTTAATTAATAAAGCATAAGTTGTGTAGTGCACCAATTCTAGCTTTACCCAAAGGAAATGAAGACTTTATCATTTACTGTGATGCTTCGATCAAAGGGTTGGGTGCGGTGCTAATGTAGAGAGAAAAGGTGATTGCTTATGCATCACGACAACTAAAGATTCATGAGAAAAATTACACCACTCATGATTTGGAGTTAGGCGCAGTAGTATTCGCTCTAAAGATTTGGAGGCATTATCTGTATGGGACAAAATGTACAGTGTTCACTGACCATAAAAGTTTACAACACATCCTTGATCAGAAGGAATTAAACATGAGACAATGCCGTTGGTTGGAATTGCTTAGTGATTATGATTGTGAAATCCATTATCACCCGGGAAAAGCAAATGTAGTGGCCGGCGCATTGAGTAGAAAAGAACGAATAAAGCCATTAAGGGTTCGGGCCTTAGTTATGACTATTGGTTTGGACCTTCCCAAGCAGATTTTGGAGGCTCAGATTGAGGCAAGAAAACCAGAAAACCTCGAGTCTGAAGACGTAGGAGGTATGTTGATTGAAAATTCGAAGGACCCAGAAAAGCCCAAGAAGGAGAAGTTAGAACCGCGTGCCGACGGGACATTGTGTCTAAACAACAGAAGTTGGTTGCCGTGCTATGGTGACCTAAGGACTCTGATTATGCATGAGTCTCACAAGTCAAAATATTCTGTTCATCCGGGTTCCGATAAAATGTACCAAGACATGAAGCAACTATACTGGTGGCCTAACATGAAAGCTGACATTGCCACCTATGTTAGCAAGTGTTTGACGTGTTTAAGAGTCAAAGCCGAACACCAAAAACCATCTGGCTTATTGGTACAACCAGAGATTCCTCAATGGAAGTGGGACAATATCACCATGGATTTTGTCACCAAACTCCCAAGGACGCAAAAGGGAAACGACACCATATGGGTAATTGTAGACCGACTCACTAAGTCTGCACACTTTTTACCGATGAGGGAAACTGGCCCTATGGGCAAACTAGCAAGACTGTACTTGAAAGAAGTGGTCACAAGGCATGGGATACCAGTCTCAATCATTTGTGATCGTGACCCCCGATTTATGTCAAAATTTTGGAAATCATTTCAGAAGGCTATGGGTACTCGGCTAGATATGAGTATGGCATACCATCCGGAGACTGATGGACAAAGCGAAAGAATCATTCAAACCCTCAAAGATATGTTACGCGCTTGCGTGATAGATTTTGGGAATGGTTGGGAAGGACACTTACCGCTGATCGAATTCTCGTACAATAATAGTTATCATGCTAGTATTAAAGCTGCCCCATTCAAGGCATTTTATGGACAAAAGTGTCGATCACCTGTATGTTGGGCTAAGGTTGGAGATGCTCAGCTCACCGGTCCAGAACTTATTCATGAAACAACCGAGAAGATTGTTCAAATTAAACAAAGAATTCAAGCTGCTCGTAATCGCCAAAAGAGTTAAGCCGATGTGAGGCGTAAGCCTCTAGATTAAGTTGGAGAGTGAAGTTATGTTAAAGGTATCACCTTGAAAGGGGTTCATACGTTTTTGGAAAACGTGGAAAGTTGGAACCCTAAAAAACAAAGAAAAGGGTATATTGGACCATTCATGGTATGAGCCAAATGATAACGTGCTTGGATAGCCTCGAACTACCCAACAGTAATGCAGGGTTCATAAGCACATTTCATGTATCCAATCTAAAGAAGTGTTTATCCGACGAGCCATTGGCAGTTCCGTTATATGAAATACACATTGATGATAAACTCCGCTTCGTTGAATAACCGGTGGAGATTATGGATCGTTAAGTCAAGCGATTAAAGCGAAACCGTATTCCCAACATCAAAGTTCGATGGAACTCCAGGAGAGGCCCTGAATTCACCTGGGAACTTAGGACCAATTTCACGAAGAATTATCCGCACCTTTTGCTAAACCTGTACTTCGTCAAGTGTCATGACATGACCTTGGACGAAGGTCTCCTCTAACGTTTGAGACTGTAACATTTCTCTATTCAAGGGTTATTTATGATAATAATTCATTATTATTTTAGAGTTTTACGCTTTCGCTTTTAATATTATCTTTATATTTAAATCGCGTAAATCAAAAAATCACGTTCTATAAAAACGGACACCAAACAAATTAAAGTTTACATCAAGCAAGTGTTATATGATTGTTAGGAGTATAATTTATAACTTTTTGTAATTTATTTTTGTTGGTTACGTAAAACGCTTACGTTTCGCAATAAATTACATTTGGGCATACCCGAAAGCACCTTTACCCATCTACACTCAAACAATTACCCACTTCTATACCCAATACACAAAAATTTATTCATTTTATCATGTTATAACACCTTATGGCCGGATATGGGTGTTTACACAAGAAATAAACACAAAATACCCACTAACTCCTATTTTGCACATGGTAAACCTTACACAAGTACACACAAGGCTCAAGTTCCTAAATATTGGCACATCATGTGTACCCTAGACCCTCTTAAGGCCGGCCACGGTGCATGGGAAGGAGGAGAGCTCTTTCTCATGTACCTTAAACCATTTTAAGTCCATGATTTCCTTTTAAGTTGCATTAGGTTTTCTCATTTGTTATATAAAGCAAGGCTTATCATATCTAACACCTACTCTCCTCAAATACAAGAAAAACTCTTATACTCTCCCCATATTGAGCTCATAACCCACGGCTCAAAAATATAGAGCTAGGGTTTTCATATAAATTTCTTTTACAAGTATTCCAAGCATACAAGCACTCATCCTAAGATCATCTAAGGTTACTCAAGGTTTTTGCAAGCTTGGATTTGGGTTTAGCAAGGATTAATCAAGAAAACATATCTAGGGTTTTCTTGATTAGGGTTTTGGATTTGGAAGCTTGGTTAGGGTTTTTGTCTTGTGTTCATCATCCTACTCATCTTCTATAAGGTCTATTTGAAGCATTTCATGTTTATTCATTCATTATCTTTTATATACATACTTGTTATATATGTTAGACACCACCTAGAATTATTTTTGTGTTATATAAGGTATTTAAGAGCTTATTAAAATCAAATTTCATGTTGTATGTGGTAAAATAATACTTTAAATAAAGGTACATGCTTGGTATAAATGTCAAATAAATTATAAGAATGAATTACAAATTAAATGGTGTTGAAGGTTTATTTACAAGTTGATGTGTAAAAGATCACAAGGACATGGATTCCATTTGGTCAAGTGTTATGGACTTTTAAAGGACTTAATATATGTAAGATATATGGTATAATACTTGGTAAAATAATGGTGCAAAGTTCCTAAATGAAAGTAATTATAAAACTAGTTTTATTAATCATAAACCCTAATTAACTTTTAATACCTACTGTTTGGATTCGACATTAAACCCATACATTTTATATTTTATTAAATTAGTACTCTTCACAAGGATCGTAAGCATGTAAAGAACTCGAAAAACGGATTTATAACGAAGAAGATATGACATTTACGAGTTTACGTTAATTAATCGTATAAAAGTAATTTTATAAAAGTTATTTTATATAAATACTTTCTGTCTCAGATCTGATCTATAAAAATAAATATTTTATAAACATAGCACTCTTCATGACGAATCCAAGGACATAAGAAACTCGAGAAACGGAATTAAAATGAACAAGTTATGTATTTTATAAGTTATATATAATTAATTACATAAAAACAGTTTTTATGAACTGTTATGAACAGTAAATGTTACTGTTCATCAGAGGTTTAATTTTTATAAATATGATATTTTGATAGATTTTCTCAATACGAAGTCGTGGACATAAGAAACGTATAAAACGGAGTCAAAACGATAAAGATATGAGGTTTTAAAATCGCGCGCACTATTTTTACTTTTATACATTATTTTTATAAAACAATTAAATTAATAATGAAATATCATTATGTAACCAATAAAAAAATTAAATCATTTATTTTTACAAATGATACATTGGTAAATAAAAATAATATTTTTCTTTACGGGTACAAGTACATATACTTTTATTTAACAAAGTACGGGTTAATTATTAATTTAACTTTTTAAAGATTTAATGAAAACTGTTAGGTGGTGGTGTGGCTATATAACCTGTGATGCTTTATTTATATAATACATTATACTCATACGGCCTATAACTAATTAGGTTGCATTCGTGATTGCCAGAACGATTTTCACTTATTTGATTTAGATAATCAATCATTCACTTACGGTGAGTTCATAGCCCCGCTTTTATACAATTATATTGTTTTACAACTTTGGGGTGAGAAACATGCATCGTTTTACATTTGGATGCAAGTACCCTTTTAAACAAGTTACGAGTTGGCCTAAGTAGCTAAACCCACTATTGCCCACTATCATGAACTATCAATTGCTAGTTACGAGCGCGAATTGGTATGAATAGATCTAATTGATTGACCATCCCCGTTCGGTAGTACGCTCACCAGATTCGCATGTACTGAAACAACGAATTGTATACATGTCGGAACAATTTGCATGTTGCGGTTTGGACATCTACATGGGCACATTATGTGCATTAAATTGCATAACATAATGTCGAGCTTCGGTGTCATGAGCTTAGTGCACTTCGTAATTACTTTTGAGATATTGTATGTGTTACATGTCTTACATTGGAAATCTTGCGGTCCTATTTTTATACATTTATTAAACCTGTGAATTCACCAACTTTATGTTGACGTTTTAAAGCATGTTTTTCCTTTTCAGATTTCAATAAGGTATCGAGAAACAAGGGATACATAGGTGGTCCACCATTTTTGGAGTCATTAACTTTAAAGATTTGGTGCATTACTTTTTGGGAATATCTGTTTATTTCTTAAACTTTACTCCTTCATGGATGAACAATTTAAGCTTCGGCTATTGTAACAAACAAGTTTTATTTAATCCAATGTATCAATTATAATGATCATATAGAGGTCGTTCTCATATCTTGGGCTATTGACCTATGAAGTAACACTCTCTGACCCTTATTCCGCTGCGACCCATTTTGGGGGTGTTACAGATTGGCATCAAGAGCCTAGGTTATAGAGAACCAGGTCAAATGTTATTTTTTTACTTGGACTATAACCATTTTCAAACATTGCATCATACAAAAGTTTTTCACGGGACACATATACTATTGAGTTGCATTAGTTAGTTATGCTATATGCTTTCGTGATCTGTATACATGTTTATGTTATACTACATATATACTATGCTGGTTTTATATAATATACTTATATAAGTTTATTTATCTTTCTGCAGTCATGTCTTCTGCATCATCCGCTGTCACCTATACCTTTGTATACATTAACTCTGAACCAGGGAGAGTCTTTTGGGGAGCCGATGAGGAGATATCCGATGGAGGTTCTCCACGAGTCATCGTATACGAATACGATGGACTTCCCATGCAGCCAGTAGCCCCGCCATCTCGTGACTACGTGCCCGGACCTGAGCACCCACCATCTCCTGATTATGTGCCCGGTCCTGAGCACCCATCATCACCTGTCGAGATAGCATATATACCTGAGCCTGAGTACCCCGAGTACTTAGTACCTTTGGAGGATGAGGCACCCATGGAGGACCAGCCTCTACCTGCTGATGCCTCACCCGCAGCCCTATCACCGAGCTATGTGCCTGATTCTGATCCGGAGGAGGATCTAGAGGAGGACTCCGAGGAGGAGCATGCTGACTACCCTGCTGATGGAGGGGATGGAGATGATGAGCCCTCCGATGATGAAAGTAATGATGATACTGATGATGATGATGAGGAGCCTTTCGAGGACGAGGATGATGACGAGGACGAGGAGGAGCACCTAGCTCCGGCCGACTCTTCTGCCGCACCTGTTGCTGACCTTGTTCCCTCTGCTGGGGATACAGAGGTATTTGAGACTGATGAGTCTGCACCTACACCTAGATCACCTCAGACTATAGTCCCCTTTGCTCAGACACGTCTCCGTAGGGTACGGAAGACTGTCAGACTTGAGCCACCGATGTCAGCATCCATGGAGACACGCATTGCTGAGTATGCTGCCGCACCTACACCACCACTACCTGTTGCATCTCCACCATTACCCCTACCATCACCACTCACTACTAGCCCTACTGATGCAGGGGCACCATTAGGCTATAGGGCAGCTGGGATTCGGATGAGAGCTGCAGCTGCATCACCACCCTTATTACTTCCATCTACTTCCTACAGGACTGATGTTCCCGAGGCTGAGATGCCGCCTCGGAAGAGAGCTTGTTTTACTACTCCCGCTCACGGATTCGAGATCGGGGAGAGTTCAGCAACTGGTGCCGTGAGACGGCCAGGACCTACTTCAAAGGCCGACGCTTGATATGAGATTGTTGAGGCCATGATGGAGATAGCACCGACCACCTTGGAGGGGGTCGACCAGAGAGTGACGGAACTTGATACTACTGTTAGGCAGAGGACTGAGGAGTTTTAGGTGTGATTCGAGAGGCATATATGATGACTCGAGCTTATTTGAGAGCCCGATCACACTCTTATTCAGAGATAGGCCATACTACCGCCATACAGCTTTGGCTTTGGATAGAGAGGCTGTATATGCTCGTATGGCATGGACTGGTTATGAGGAGAGGATTGCAGCCATAGAGGCACATGTTAGGACTCTAAGAGGCAACAGTTAGCCACATTGATGCTCAGACCACATCAACTTCCAGACTCATTGACTACACCGACACGTACGTATTGAGACACTAGAGGCTAGAGACCCAGAGCCCCAGGATGGGCCAGCTGAGGCTGGCAGCAGATGTTAGTCATATATCATTTGTAGCTATCCTGTATAGCCTATTAAGTTTTATTGGTTACTCCCAGCTAATAGGCTGTAGGGACTTTTGTTTTATCTTTTTAGCTATCATTGTATGGCATGTTATGTATTATGGGTGACCCCCAACTAACCATCGCCATTGTAGTGTTGTGTGTGGTTGGGGTTTGGTGTGGGGTGTGGGTGTTGGGGGGGTGGGGGGTTTGTTTGTTGGTTTGATGTTTGGGGTTTTGGTTTGGGTGTGTGGGGGTGGGGGGTGTGGTGGGGTGTGGGGGTTTGGTTTGTGGTGTTTTGGGGGGTGATGGGTTGTGGTGTGGTGGGGGGGGTTGGGTGGGGGGGTGGTGGGGGGGATGGTTAGGTCCAATTCACTTTTGTATCTCATTGTACTAAACATGTTGTAATCAGGGCCATCATATATGATTATCGATGTTGTTGTGTATGGATGTGGATTTATTTATGTCATTGTTGATCTCACTTTCATTTGTATATTTCACAGTGGGTTGTGATCTTATTTTATTTATTATGCATATGTCATGTTGCGTTTATGATTGTATGAAATCTGACGTGTATTATATTCCTTGTGATTTTTGAAGAAAATGCCACCAAAAAGAAGAACCACGAGGGCAACACCCGCCACCACAACCGCTCCTACCACAACTGTCACTGATGCTCAACTCCAAGCTTTAATTGATCAAGGCGTTGCTGTTGCTCTAGCAGAATGCGATGTAAGAAGGAGCAGAGATGGCGATAACAGCCATGGTTCAGGAACCGGTGGAAGAAGGCAAGTGCCTACTCAACGAGAATGCACTTACACTGATTTCTTAAAGTGCCAGCCTATGAATTTTAAAGGCACTGAAGATCGTTTGCGCCTACCCATTGGTGGAAAGATGGAATCTGTTTTCCTTATCAGCAACTGCGCTATTACAAGTCAGGTTAAGTATGCATCTTGTACTCTTCAAGGAAGTGCCTTGACGTGGTGGAACTCCTACGTAAGGGCTGTCAGACAAGATGTTGCATATGCAATGCTATGGACGGCTTTGAAAAGGATGATAATAGATAAATACTGCCCTAGGGGCGAGATCAAAAAGCTAGAATCTAAGTATTGGAACTTAAAGGTAAAAGGTACATATTTGTTGGCTTTCAACCAACGATTCCAAGAGTTGGCACTCATGTGTGATAGGATGTTCCCTGAGGAATCAGCTAAAGTGGAAAGGTATGTCGGTGGTCTTCCCGACATGATTCATGGCAGTGTTAAGGCATCAAAGCCTCAGTCAATGCAAGAGGCAATTGAATTTTCTACTGAAATGATGGACAAAAAGATGCTCACTGCAGCTGAACGTCAAGCCGAGAATAAGAGGAAATTTGAAGATAATTCAAGGAACAACCAAAACCAACAACCACCGTTCAAAAGAAATAATGTGGCACGGGCTTACACTGCTGGGCCTGGAGATAAGAACCATGGGAGGAAACCAAACCTCTATGTACCAAGTGCAATTATCACCACGATGGGCCATGTATTCAAAAGTGCACTAACTGCAAAAAGATTGGCAACTCAGCCCGTGACTGTAAAGGTCGACCTACTGCTAACAATAAAAATAACCAGAGGACCCAAGGGACAAATCTACGAGGCATCACTTGCTTTGAGTGTGGAGTCCAAGGTCACTTCAGGAGTGACTGCCCAAAGCTGAAGAATGGAAATCAAGGAAATTAGGCCGGGAATAGGAATGCTATAGCAAGAGCTTATGTTGTGGGCTCTGCTGGGACTAACCCGAACTCTAATGTTGTCACGCGTACGTTCCTCCTAAATAATCGTTATGCTTCGATTTTATTTGATACGGGTGCTGATAGAAGTTTCATATCTACTGCATTTAGTTCTTTGATGGATATCATCCCAACCACTCTAAACCATGGTTATGACGTCGAGTTAGCCAACGGTAGAATAATTTGGGTTAATACACTTATACGGGGTTGCACTCTAAACTTTCTAAATCATCCATTCAACATCGACTTGATGCTTGTAGAGATGGGTAGTTTTGACGTCATTATCGGTATGGACTGGCTAGCTAAATATCATGCTGTAATCGTTTGTGATGAGAAACTCGTTCGTGTTCCCTTTGGAGATAAGATTTTAATTTTTCATGGTGACGGAAGCAACAACGGTCACGAGTCCCGATTAAACATCATCTCGTGCACCAAAACACAAAAGTATTTGCTGAAGGGATGTCCTATCTTTTTGGCACATGTTACCACGAAAAAGGCGGAAGACAAGTCGAAGGAGAAGCGACTTGATGACGTACCAATAGTTCAAGACTTTCTCGAAGTTTTTCCCGAGGACTTGCCGGGTATTCCACCAACCCGCCAAGTGGAATTTCAAATCGATTTGATACCTGGTGCTGCGCCGGTAGCACGGGCACCTTATCGACTGGCTCCGTCCGAGATGAAAGAATTGTCGGACCAACTAAAAGAACTTTCTGACAAAGGCTTTATAAGACCCAGTTCCTCACCTTGGGGAGCTCCGGTCTTGTTTGTCAAGAAGAAGGATGGATCATTCCGGATGTGCATTGATTACCGGGAATTGAATAAGCTGACGGTGAAGAACCGTTATCCGCTTCCAAGGATTGATGATTTGTTCGATCAACTACAAGGTTCGAGTGTCTACTCAAAGATCGACCTGAGGTCGGGTTATCATCAACTAAGGGTTCGTGAAGAAGATATTCCAAAGACCGCATTCAGAACTCGATATGGACATTATGAATTTCAAGTTATGCCGTTTGGTTTGACTAACGCACCTGCTGTATTTATGGATCTCATGAATCGGGTGTGCAAACCATATCTGGATAAATTCGTGATTGTCTTTATTGATGATATTCTGATATACTCGAAGAACAAGCAAGAGCATGAAGAGCACCTCAAGTTAATCTTGGAGTTGCTTAAGAAGGAGCAGTTGTATGCCAAATTCTCTAAATGCGAATTCTGGATTCCTAAAGTACAGTTCCTTGGTCACGTGATTGACAGTCAGGGTATTCACGTGGATCCCGCCAAGATTGAATCCGTTAAGAGTGGCGTATCTCCTTAAGCTGCAACGGAGCATTCGTCTAATTTTGGGCCTACAGGCTACCTACCGATTTCATTAAGGATTCTCAAAGATCGCCAAGCCAATGACCAAGCTCACACAAAAGAAGGTCAAGTTTGATTGGGGTGACAAGCAGAGACGCTTTTCAATTTATAAGCACATAATTGTGAGTGCCCAATTCAGCTTACCCGAAGAGCATGAAGACTTTATCGTTTACTATGATGCTTCAACCAAAGGGTTGGGCGCTGTGCTAATGCAGAGAGAAAAGTGATTGCTTATACACGACAACAAAGATTCATGAAAAATTACACCACTCAATATTTGGATTAGGCGCAGTAAAGTATTGGCTCTAAAATTTGAGGCATTATCTGTATGGGACAAAATGTAACTGTTCACCGACCACAAAATTTACAACACGTCCTTTATCAGAAAGGAAATAACCCTGGGAGCCAACGCCGTTTGGTTGGAATTGGCTTAGTGATTATAATTGTAGAATCCTTTATCATCACCTGGGAAAAGCAAATGTAGTGGCTGACAGCATTGAGCAGAAAAGAACGAATAAAGCCATTACGGGTTTGGGCCTTAGTTATGACTATTGGTTTGGACCTTCCCAAACAGATTTTGGAGGCTCAGATTGAGGCAAGAAAACCAGAAAACCTCGAGTCTGAAGACGTAGGAGGTATGTTGATTGAAAATTCAAAGGACCCAGAAAAGCCCAGGAATGAGAAGTTGGAACCGCGTGCGGACGAGACATTATTTCTTAACAACAAAAGTTGGTTGCCATGCTATGGTGACCTAATAGACCTGATTATGCCTGATCCCTCCCACATGATCAAATTATTTCTTTCATTCGATTCCGATAAAATGTACCAAGACTTGACGCAATATACTGGTGGCCTAACAAGAAAGCTGACTATTGCCACCCTATTTAGCAAGTGTCCTGACGTGTTTAAGAGTCAAAGCCGAACACCTAAAACCATCTGGCCTAATTGGTAAACAGAGATTCCGCCAATGGAAGTGGGACAATATCACCATGGAATTTTTGTCACCAAACCCCAAGACGGCAAAAGGGAAAACACACCATATGGGTAATTGTAGACCGACTCACTAAGTCTGCATACTTTTTATCGATGAGGGAAACTGACCCTATGGACAAACTAGCAAGACTATACTTGAAAGAAGTGGTCACAAGGCATGGAATACAAGTCTCTATCATTTGTGATCATGGCCCTTAGTTTGCGTCAAATTTCTGGAGGTCATTTCAGAAGGCTATGGGTACTCGGCTGGATATGAGTACGGCATACCATCCGAAGACTGATGGACAAAGCGAAAGAACCATTCAAACCCTCGAAGATATGTTACGCGCTTGCGTGATAGATTTTGGGAACGGTTGGGAAGGACACTTACCGCTGATCGAATTCTCGTACAACAATAGTTATCATGCTAGTATTAAAGCTGCCCCATTCGAGGCACTTTATGGCCGAAAGTGTCGATCACCTGTGTGTTGGGCCGAGGTCGGAGATGCTCAGCTCACCGGTCCAGAACTTATTCATGAAACAACCGAGAAGATTGTCCAAATTAAGCAAAGAATTCAAGCTGCTCGTGATCGCCAAAAGAGTTACGCCGATGTGAGGCGTAAGCCTCTAGAGTTTCAAGTTGGTGATCGAGTTATGTTAAAGGTATCACCTTGGAAAGGGGTCGTACGTTTTGGAAAACGGGGAAAGTTGAACCCGAGGTATATTGGACCTTTCAAGGTATTAGCCAAAGTAGGAACCGTTGCTTATAGACTCAAACTACCTCAACAGTTAAGCAGGGTTCATAGCACGTTTCATGTATCCAATCTAAAGAAGTGTTTATCCGACGAGCCATTGGCAGTTCCGTTAGATGAAATACACATTGATGATAAACTCCGCTTCGTTGAAGAACCGGTGGAGATTATGGATCGTGAAGTCAAGCGATTAAAGCGAAACCGTATTCCCATCATCAAAGTTCGATGGAACTCCAGGAGAGGCCCTGAGTTCACCTAGGAACGTGAGGACCAATTTCAGAAGAAGTATCCGCACCTTTTTGCTAAACCCGTACCTTCGTCAAGTGTTGCGACTTGATCCTTGGGGACAAGGCTCTTCTAATGGGTGGAGACTGTAAAATTTCTCATTTTCAGGTTATTTAAGACTTTAATTAATTCCATTATTTATTTTTAGAGTTTTACCCGTTCGCTTTTAATTATTATCTTATAGTTAAATCGCGTAAACTAAAAATCAACGTTCAATATAAACGGACATCAAACAAACTAAAGTTTACATCAAGCAATTGTTATATGATTAAAAATAGGATCTATTTATAACTTTTGTAATTTAATTTTTTGTTGGTTACTAAAACGTCTTACGTTTGTAATAAATTATATTCGGCACACCCGGAACAACCGCTACCCATCTACACTCAAACCAATACCCACATTTATACCCAATACACAAAAATTAATTCATTTTATCATGTTATATCATCTTAGGGCCGGATGTGAGTGTTTATACAAGAAATAAATCCCAAATGCCCACTAACTCCTATTTTTGGCACAGGAAAATCCTGAACTCAAGTAACACACAAGACTCAAGTTTCTAAACAATGGCACATCATGTGTACCCTAGACCCTCTTAAGGCCAACCATGGTGCATGGGAAGGAGGAGATCTCTTTCTCATGTACCTTAAACCATTTTAAGTCAATGGTTTCCTTTTAAGTTGTATTAGGTTTTCCCATTTGTTATATAAAGCAAGGCTTATCATATCTAACAACTACTCTCCTCAAATTCAAGAAAAACAAGTCAAACTCTCCCAAACATAAGCTCATACCCACGACTCAATATAAACAACTAGGGTTTCATTTTAATTTTGTATCCAAGACATTCCAAGTATTCAAGTGTTCATTCTAAGGTCATCTAAGGTTACTCAAGGTGTTAAGAAGCTTGGATTTGGGTTTAACAAGGATTAATCAAGAAAACATATTTAGGGTTTTCTTGATTAGGGTTTTGATTTTGGAAGCTTGGTTAGGGTTTATATCTTTTGTTCATTATCCTACTCATCTTCTATAAGGTCAATTTGAAGCATTTCATGTTTATTCATTCACTATCTTTTATATACATACTTGTTATATATGTTAGACACCACCTAGAATTATTTTTGTGTTATATAAGGTATTTAAGAGCTTATTAAAATCGAATTTCATGTTGTATGTGGTAAAATAATACTTTAAATAAAGGTACATGCTTGGTATAAATGTCAAATAAATTATAAGAATGAATTACAAATTAAAAGGTGTTGAAGGTTTATTTACAAGTTGATGTGTAAAAGATCACAAGGACATGGATTCCATTTGGTTAAGTGTTATGGACTTTTAAAGGACTTAATATTTGTAAGATATATGGTATAATACTTGGTAAAATAATGGTGCAAAGTTCCTAAATGAAAGTAATTATAAAACTAGTTTTATTAATCATAAACCCTAATTAACTTTTAATACCTACTGTTTGGATTCGACATTAAACCCATACATTTTATGTTTTATTAAATTAGTACTCTTCACAAGGATCGTAAGCATGTAAAGAACTCAAAAAACGGATTTATAACAAAGAAGATATGACATTTACGAGTTTACGTTAATTAATCGTATAAAAGTAATTTTATAAAAGTTATTTTATATAAATACTTTCTGTCTCAGATCTGATCTATAAAAATAAATATTTTATAAACATAGTACTCTTCATGACGAATCCAAGGACATAAGAAACTCGAGAAAACGATTAAAATGAACCAGTTATTATTGTTATAATTATATAAGTTAATTACATAAAAACAGTTTTTATGAACTGTTATGAACAGTAAATGTTACTGTTCATCAAAGGTTTAAATTTTATAAATATGATATTTTGATATATTTCTCAATACGAAGTCGTGGACATAAGAAACGTATAAAACGGAGTCAAAACGATTAAAGATTATGAAGGTTTTAAAAATCGTGCCGCATTTATTTTTACTCTTTATAACATAAATTTTTATAAAACAATTAAATTAATAATGGAAATAGTCATTATGTAACCAATAAACACATTAAAACATATATTTTTATACAAATGATACATGGTAAGATTAAAAATAATATTTTTCTTTACGGGTACAAGTACATATACTTTTATTTAACAAAGTACGGGTTAATTATTAATTTAACTTTTTAAAGATTTAATAAAAACTGTTAGGTGGTGGTGTGGCTATATAACCTGTGATGCTTTATTTATATAATACATTATACTCATACGGCCTATAACTAATTAGGTTGCATTCGGATTGCCGAGACGATTCACTTATTTGATTTAGATAATCAATCATTCACTTACGGTGAGTTCATAGCCCCGCTTTTATACAATTATATTGTTTTTACAACTTTGGGGTGAAAACTGCATCGTGTTACATTTGGACGCAAGTACCCTTTTAAACAAGCTACGAGTTGGCCTAAGTAGCTAAACCCACTATTGCCCACTATCATGAACTATCAATTGCTAGTTAGCGAGCGCGAATGTTATGAATAGATCTATTTGGGATTGACATCCTCGTTCGGGTGAGTAGCGCTCACCAGTTTTGAATGTACTGAAATAACGAATGTATACATGTCAGAACAATTTGGATGTTGCGGGTTTGAACATCTACACGGGCACATTATGTGCATTAATTTGCATACATAGATGTCGAGCTTCGGTGTCATGAGCTTAGTGCACTTCATAAAACTTTGAGATATTGTATGTGTTACATTGTCCTTAACATTGAAATCTTGCGTCCTATTTTAATACATTTTAAACCTATGAATCAACCAACTTTAGATTTACTGTTTTAAAGCATGATTTTCTCATGTCAAAAGGTACAAGAAACAAGGATACATGGTGGTCACCATTTTGGAGTCATAACTATAAAAATCTGGGGGGGGGAGTGGGGAGGGCAATTACTTTACGGGAATATGTTATTCTTAAAATCTTTACTTTTCATGGATGAACAATTTAAGCTTCGGACTATTGTAACAAACAAGTTTATTTAATCCAATGTATCAATTTTTAATGACTCATATAGAGGTCGTTCTCATATCTTGTGCTATTGACCTATGAAGTAACACTCTCTGACCCTTATTCCGCTGCGACCCATTTTGGGGGTGTTACATCAGGTGAGTTTCATAGCCCCTCTTTTCTTATGATTTATTGGGGTGAAAATGATGCAAAGTGTTTGGAAATGTTTTGATTACTGTGATAATGTGTTGTCAAAAGATGCAATGGACTATACTCACGATTGTATGTTGTGTAGCTACATGTTTTTGTGATGTGAATTGAGAATTGTAAACTAAGTCAGGGGGGATCACCTGCGGGTATCCATGGCCTGTTTAGTGGAAGGTACTGTAGCCTAGCGGGCAGGATGGTTACTTTGAGAGTATCCACGGCCGGGGCTAAGGGGGTAACCACAGGGACCTTGGTATGATTGAGACGTCTTATAAATCATTACTGGGAAATCGTGTAATTAGATTGTATTGGATTGGATTGTATTGGATTGGTTGTGCATGCTAGCCTGTATGATAGTTCATTTATTGTCCTGCAATGTTTTTTTTATTATCACAGTAATGTGCAGTCTGGATTTTATATCGTGTCTTAAACCTATGACTCTAAACCAACTTTATGTTGACATTTTTAAGCATCATTTTCAGGTGAGTATCATGATGATAAGAAGGATGTTAGGAAGAGTGGCTAGAGAGACCCTAGGCATTGCTTGTGGAGTTGTCTTTTCTAGTCTTTTCATTTATGACAATTGTTTTTGCTTGATACTGATTAGTTGGAGATTGGTTTAGTAAATTTTGGATATTTTGTTTCTGTACGAAATTACTTTAATAATGCAAGACTCCTTTATCTTGTGTTGGGTATTGTCATGACACATAGTGTCCATTTGATTATTTCCTTCATTTAGATTTCTCTATAGTAGACACCATTGTGTTGTGATGATATTCATGATGTTACGCCTCGTGTTTCCGCCTAGGCGGGGTGTGACAAAGATCCTTTCTTTCGAAAGTTTATTTTTGTTCTTCTAAAAAATATAATAATCCAAAAATATTTGTTCTTCTTATTTTATTTCTATTATCTTTTATAAATATTAAAAATACCAAAAATATTTTTATTAATATTATTTTTATAAAATTTTCAAAAATAATCTTCTCTATCCTTTTATTTATTTAATTCTTATCTTCTTAACCCTCTTATCCGTTTAATTCTTCGACATGTCTTCATATAACTATTTTGGTTGCTCGTGGTGTGCAGGTCCATTTAATGGTAGAAACTGTTCGGGCTGTAGCAGTGTAGGATCCGGAAATGAGTTTGTCTATGACCCAAATCCTTATTCTTATAATGACACACCTCCTGATTTTTCTTACCCACCTCCACAACCCTCGACATACTCTTGTGATTTTTGTGGTAACAATCATTAGTATGGTTCCAATTGTACATCACGAGTCCCACTTGTCTATGAGCAGGAACCGTGCTACACTCAAAACTTTAGTGATAATTATTATCCAAAAAATTCACCGAGTTTTCCACAACAATATCTTTGTTGTAAAAACTGTAGGGGTCCTCATGAAACTTTTCAATGTCAACCGATTAATCAAACTTACAATGAACCTAACCCATATTGTGATTCTTTCGGTCTTGACCAAATTCAACCCCCATAATTTTCTACCGTTCAACTTTTTGAAATCGAGAGGATTAATAAAGAGGAGAGTTTTAAAAAGAAAGACATGAGTATAGAAGAAATAATGAGTGAGAAGCGATTGATGGATGACAAAATTAAAGATATCACGAATGATTTGAGTTATAAAAGATTTTGAGGTGAGAAGATTGATGATGAATATGAAAGAGATTGTGAGATTAAAATTAAACAACTCTTGTAAGATTATAATGGTTTGGACATTGAGATGCGGAAAAAGGAGTGCGTTTTAATGGAAGAAAAGTATCTTGCTGCTTCACAACGTATTAAATCTATTTGTAATTATGATGACGACGAGGATGATTCTATTCCTTCGAGAGATATTATTGCTCGATATTCTCCGTCTGTTGCTATCACATCTTCCCCTCCCGTCTTACCGACTAGAGAGCCCGAGGACTCTCTCATAATAGGGGATGAGCATCTTGACACTATTCCTGAAAAGGAATCGGACGAATTAATAAAGTCTAGTGTTGAGAACCTTGTCCTAATCCCAAGTGAGTCCGAGTATTTTTCCAATAATGAAAGTGAGTGTGATGTGCCCGAGTGTGATGAAACTTCTCAGACTTTTACAACTTTCTCGAATCCTTTCTTTGATTCAAATGACGATTTCACCTCTAGTGATGACGAGTCACTTTCTGATGAGGACGTTCCGATGGAAAATTTCAAAATTTATTCGAACCCTCTTTTTGATGATGAAGAAATCATTTCTCCAAAGATTGATTAGCATTATTTTAATGCCGAGTCTAATCTTATTGAATCTTTGCTTAACCGTGATATTTTAATTGATTCTTCACCTAAGATTGATTATCTTCTCGAAGAGTTCTCCGGTGAACTCGCTCATATCGATCCAATATCACCGGGAATTGAGAAAGCCGACTTTGATCTAGAGGAAGAAATCCATCTTGTTGAGAATTTGTTGCATGATAACTCATCTCCATGACCGCCAGAAGAACTTAATTTGGAAATTGCTGATACGATTCTTGAGTCTCTCTCTCCATCTCCTATCCTCGTTGAGGATAGTGACTCTCATATGGAGGAGATCGACTTATTTCTTGCTACAAATGACTCGATGCCACCGGGCATTGTGGATGACGATTATGACTCGGAAGGGGATATTCATTTTCTTGAAGAATTGCTTAATAATGATTTCCTACCCCTTCCCGAAAATGAGTCATCTAACCTTGATCATTTTAATGATCCGTCACCTTCTCGTCCTCCTTCGAAACCACCGGATGTTGAGATTTGCTTTGATTTTAAGCCCGATACGGGTGTTGTTACTAACAAAGTGGTGGGTGACATTTCTGAACACGATGTTCTTATGCCTAATCTTTTACCCACCCAACCCACCCTTTGTCCAGTGTTTGACCTTTTGCTTCCGTTTTCGTCCGAAAACGAGGACAAAGTGTTCAATCCTGGTATTCTCATTTCTCCTCTCTTATCTCATCGGGGCGAAATCATTTCTAATTTTTCTAAGAGCCCGATGATGATTTCTGGAGGGGACATTCCTTACTTGGATGTTCCATATCTCCATTTCTATCCCCCTTGACCCAGCTCAAGTATGGGGGATCGAGTCAGGCTCAAGACTCGGTGAACAAAAATAAGCGCTTCTCGGGAGGCAACCCGTGTCTTTTCTTCTTTCTATTTTCTTGATTAATAAGTGAGTGTGATTTTATAGCCCAAGTGTGGGGGCGTGCTTCTTTCTATGGTATGTGGTTTCGTTTTTGCAGGATTCCTTAAGATCATGAAGACCCGTGCTTGTTTTCAATCCTCCAATCATCCGGTCTTCGATCTTTTACTTATTATGGAATCCTCAATCCTGATCATGTATATATATATTGTTTCCCCTTTCACACTTGGAATTTTTTGCATTTGCCTTTTTCATTCCTAAGTGTGGGGGTAAAACCCGACATTTTTGAACATTGAGGCCAATGTTCCATTCTAAGTGTGGGGGGGATTTCTATCGAAATGTGATCTTACCTGTGCCTTGCTGTGTCCCTCGCAACCCCGTTTTGGCTAAAATTTTAAATTTTAAGTCTTAATAATTTAGTTTTATTGTTCATATCTAAAAAAAATTTTAAAAAATTAAAAAAAAACTAAAAAAAACAAAATAATAATAAATAAAAATTTATGTGTGTAGAAAAAGGAGAAAAATAAAAGTAGTTAAAAAAATAATAATAATAATAATAATAATAATAATAATAATAAGTGTTTTGACACGAATGTAGGTTTTCCGTTGGTGAGGAACGAAAAGTAAATTTTGACCCGACCGGTTTTATATCTTAGTTTTCTCCCCCTTCCCCCCCCTCCCCCCCCTTAAACTTTATTAGATTGATTTTTGCTAATCTTTTATAAAAGGAGCTATAAAACGCAAGTCTAGGCTATAAACAAAGTCAAGACTTTGCAAGTTTCCCAATAATTGATTTTAATATGGAAAAGTTCGATATTTATTAGAGATGAGATTGTTGCCAGTGACAAAAACCCACCTCCTCCCCTCCCTCCCTATGTGACTTGTTAAAGTGCAATCTTAATTCTTTAGGGCTAAGTATTCACGAGTTTTCTTTATTCTACGCAAAATTTGTAAATTGTGAAGAACAAGAGAAGATAGTGTTAGAGTATAAGTTTTATTCTAAACATAGAATAGTTGGATTTTTATTTTTTTAAGGCTATAAGTGTTATTGGTCGGCTTTTTCTACTCCATTAGCTATGTTTCACCTTTATATAATTGTTGACTAAATAAAGTTACTTTAGGTTTTTGCGATTCTTAGTTTTGATCACTTACGTAGAGATTCCTTCGATGAAGTAAGGTAACATCGAGGTTTTGTCAGTGTTGTGGGGAAAATAGACTCTTGGACTCTGGGTAGCGCTCGCATACCGATGCTACAGTAGTTGTTAAAAAGACCGCAGGACTTGAAAAATTTGGCGAATAATACTAAGTTTTGAAATATTGAAGCCGAATATCATAAGACACACTTAATCATTCTCTGCCGGCTCACAACCGAATGTGGTAGTCGTGTTAAAGGTGGAGGGTTATAATACAATTAAAAAATGTGGGATGAAAAAAGTTTACTGCATCTTGCGGCTCACAACGATGTTGCAGTTTCTTATAAGGCTCTTAGTTATATAATCCGAGATGATAAAAGTTTGATGCATCTTGTCGGCTCACAAACCGATGTTTGCAGCCTTCTAAAGGTCGACGGAACTGCCAAGGTCGGAAATACTGTTGCCTGCCATCTTGCCGGTCACAATCCGATGTTGTAGCCTTCTAAAGGACCGCGGGTTTTAATAATGTTGCGATACTAATAATAAATAAAGCCAAATTTCGATCCTGGGGGTTATCTAAATAAAGCCTCATCTCTGGACTGTAGTTGAGTTGTTTCAGATGAAATAAAAAGGATCACCCCTAAATCATGCGAAATTAGAACCTTAATGTGGACCTTATTCTCACCATATCGTCTCTTTAGGAAATGATTTCAAACTAATTGTGGTCTAAACCGGGTTTACTTTTATAATTAATAGGGCATCATTTATTTGTCACAATAATAATCAATAAAATCTAGATTACAAATATTAGGAATAAGGGAGGAAAAGTAAAGTACACAATTAAACTTGTATGAGTAGTGTTAGCATCATAATTGTATTTTGCAAATGGATTCTTGTTTTTAGCTTGGCTTGGAGGGTGAAAGTCGGGGACGATGAATTTATCATTTTGGTACACTTTTTGTGCTTTTTTGTTTCCGTGATCCTAAAAAGTTATTCAATGATATTGAAAGCATTACATTATGTCACTCTGAATAAGTTGTAAGTTGAAAATTTATTTAAAAAAAAATTAAATCATTAAAACAAAGTACTTAAAACGGGGGCGCTTTCGAAATAAATGAATTCTTGAACATTTTAATGGTACCTTTTTGTTCTTTTTTTATTGTGAGGGGGTCATATTTAAAGGGTATTTAATTATTTATTACCCGGGCGTGTTTTATTTACATTGCGAGTGGATCAGCAATGACTTAATGTGAGGGAATTTTGATATGTGCTTAAAACATACATCATTTGGTACCCGGAAAATGCTAATAAACGGACCCTAAAACACTAAAATATGGATTAAATATGTTGCAAATATGTTTTGGTATTGTGTTTATGTCTTGCAGGTTAAAATGGCTAAAACACACATCTTTTATACCCCGTAAAACACTATTAATTGGACTAAAAATGCTAAAATATGCTTAATTATCTTGCAAATATGTTTGTTTGGTATTTTTATGTCTTGCGGGTTAAAAGATTGAAAATGGTGCAAAAACGGGATTTATCGGGCTCAATTTAGTCAAGTTTAATTATTACTCAAAGCCAAGATGAAGTCGTGAAAAGTCCCCGAGCATGCCAGTAGAAAGAGCGCGTGAATACGAGTCCGATGGTGCCTTCATCTCTTATTAGGTCGGCCCATCACAATTTGTACGGGTCGGACCGACCCATACTATTAAAACTTAAGGTGAAACAAATGTTACAAACTCAACCCATGAAAAGAACTCAAACCAGCCCAAGACTCGGCCTAACAAAATGTCCAAGCCCAAGAAAGAAACTAAGATATCATGTTTTGAAATTGTGATGTGCAAGCTTTGTAATATGAATGTCGCGTGCCCAAAATAAATGAAGTATCACTCACATGATCAAGCACTATCTTGGGAGAGCAAATAGGGGCTTGACATGTGGCTAGGCATATGTGAATAAATTCTCATTTCATAGCAGAATGATCCAACTGACAGTATTAGCTGCGTAAATATTAAGCCAATGATAGGACACGTGGTCTCTTTTCAGCAGTGGATCATCTTTACACAGCCTGGCGATCCGAGGCAGCACACACAAGGCTCAATGATTGGTTGATTAATTTCCTAATGATTGGTGCAAATTTACAACTTCACCCCCCCTTGGCTCTATAAAAAGCACACGCCACCCCTCACTTTGCGAGCTAGGCTTTAGTTTTTTTGTTTAGTTTTTTTAGTTTCTTGCTTATTTCTTTTTAGATGTAGCTTATTTCAGTTTTTTCTGGCTTATTTTATACATTTTATTCTCCAGCTTATTCGAGCTTATTGTAACAAAGATGTTGTGGCTTTTTGATATGAAGATGGTTTGGTTTTTAGCTTATATCTTGGTGCTTATTGTTGCTTATCTCTCTTTATTTAGCTTAATCTCGTATAATCGAATCCTTACCTTATTTCTTGTGTGACTAAGCTATCTGATAGCTTATTTGGTAGGATCTAAGCTTATAAAATCAAATAGCTTTAGCTTATTTAATCTCTTTTCTTTTCTTATTAGTTTAGCTCGAATAAGCTCCTTGGCTTATTTCGAAACCGCTTTATCTCCTAGCTTGTTTATTCGGTTAAGCTTTTTCTAGCTTATTCGACTAGTAGCTTTTAGGAGTAGATCTCATAGCTTAATTGATTAAGCATTTGTTTTTAATAGATTTTAATCAAGCTTCTTTTAAGCTTATTCAATTTACTCATTGCTTTATTAATTTCGTTCTCTAAAAAAACATAAAAATGTTTAAATAGTTTTGGCTATTTCTAATCTAAGTAGATTTAGCTTATTTCATTTAGCTTAAAAGATTTTTGAAAGTTTTTTTTATGAAGTAGCTTATTGGATTTTAGCTTATTGACTTAGTCCTTGTTTTACATCAATTTTAAATAGAAAAATGTTTGAAAGTTTAGCAAACTTTGAATCTGTGTTACAACCAGTTTCATTTTTTATAACTTTGATTTCAAAGTCATTTTATTTTCGTCAATAGGCCAAGCCCAACTATCTAATTTTGGGCCTTGACGTTAGATATAAGGGCTTGCGTTTTTATTTGATTGTTGGATTATAGATTTGGTTTTGGGCCTCCAATGGGCTGCGTTTGTCTTGTGAATTAATCGTTGGGCCAATAGTTGATGTTACAATAACTATTACAGATTAACATTTTGTATTTTGTGACTTTTTGGTACTGGTCTACTCATGAGGCGCGGAGCTTACGGGTTTATTTAGCTAGAGAGAATTTAATTATTTTCTTTAGCTAAATAAATCGGGTGGTATTCGTTTAATTGCAGTTCTTCAATTCGGTTCTATTTTCTATCATTTTTCAATTAAATAGTGTAGCTTAGATTAAAAATATTTTGCCTATTTTATCATGAGTAGCGAGTAGTTTAATTAGTACTTGTTAAGTGATTAGTGATTTGGAATTTAAGTGCGGTTTTAAAAAGGTTTAAAAAATTAATAGACATTAGAATTTTCCAATTTACATACCGTTATTTACTTTTAATGCAATTTAAATACTTGTCATTTATTTTTAAAAGCATTTTACTTGTCATTTAATTTATTAAAACTTGTTTTCTAAGGATTTTAATTTGTTAAACCTAAGCCCGCACTTAATGAACTTTTCACATCACTTAGCAAGCATATTTGTCATTTATATCTTTTAGATCAATTTTAGTATAAACTTGTAGTTTTAAATCTTAGAATTAATATTAGTTTAATTTTTAGCATAAAAATAGTTTAAAACCAAAAACTTGAATGACAATCAAGCTCGATTTACAACTTGAACGTAGATTTCCATTCACCTCTCGCCGAGGAAAACAATACCCGTGTTGATTACTTATTACTCTTTCCTATGAATAATTTGTATGATACTTTGCTTACGTATACGTAGTATATATTCTATATATATTTGAGGGTTTATTTGTTATTGTCTAAAAACGACTACATCAAGGTTTTCGCCTACGAAACCCATTTCGAGTCTATTTTCCATAAATTTAGGGCCTACTGCCCAAAAAGTTTCAGATCCTAGGTGAAATTACCATTTTACCTTTCAATACGAGTGCAATTTATTTTTCTCGATTTTACATCTTCACCATTTTTAATGTATATCCTAAACCGTGTGTCCGCAAAGGCCGAAACGACCGCTCCAATCTAAGTTTGTTAAATATCTAGAACCTACAGTTTCACATATTTAGGTGTTTCTATATAAATTTTTGGACTTATTTCTCATTCAAATTCTGGTTTCAATTTTTGACTAGTTTTGACAATTTGGCGATAACTCATTCGTCGGCCGTCGATATGACTCCATCTGAATTCACATATGTACCTAAGATGTTTCTCTACCTCCTAGTCAAATTTCTCAGGCCTTCATAGACCAAAAATATTTTGAAACATACCCAAGCTGCTGTTCCAAAAGCAGTCCCTATGAATTTGTGATTAATTTTTGTGTCTTACAGAAATGAGCGTAATTTGAAATCGATTGATGCTATTGATGTAAGGTTAGTGGGTGGTGATATCTTTGAGAGTCCTATATAAGTACCATAAGTCCCTTTTAAAAATTTAATAAAAAAATTGGAGTTATTCTTGTTTTCCCCAACGGTGTACTAGATTTGACTAGTTTTAGTAAAACGGTGATATCTTGCTCATCTAGAGGAGATACGGCCTGATCCAAAGAACCACATACACTTAAGACATATACCTACATTCTTATTAACTTTCCCAGGTACCTTATGACCAATAACAATTTATAATTTACCTTACAACCTGCTGGTTACAAGTGCCCTAAAAACCCATTTCAAAATCCAACCAAACACCATTTTAATTCCTCTAAACCCTTATACAAAGGTCTGCTTAATTATTTAAAACACTTTTAAACACAAAAACTCATGAATTTCCATAATCGAGGATTTAAAACTCACTTAGTAGGGATTGATACAAGGGAATCAAAACATGAACACATAAATTTTACTTGAAAGTTCCAAAAGTGGACGTTCCCCGACGACACATTACGCGGGAATAAATGAATAATCATTTTCCAAAAGAGTGGGATAACCAATGAAATTGAAAAACTTTGTTGAACTTCGATATCATCCAAAAGGGAATTATCCAAAATCACGAGAAGTTTTAGAGACAATTGCATCAATAGCAATTACTCGAGAAAGTATTAGGGATCGTTGTATTACTCACAACGTTTTGAAAGCAAACGAGACCATTGTGTCATTCACAATGTCTAAGAAAAGCTTTAGTATTCATATAGACATCCTTCATAAAAAATATAAAGGCACTCTACAAAGTAGACATAAGTGATCGAAAATAGTCGACACTTATATAAATTAATTTTATATAAGTAGATAGTGGTACTCACAGAGATAATCATAAGAGATCGAGAAGAAGGTAACTCATATATGCAGGTATCCTTATATAATACCAGTATTGATGTTCGAGGGAGTAATTGAGAAATCAGGATGTACGCGATAAGCGGAGTGGTCAATATTTATATAACTAACCGATATAAGGTAAATAGGTAGCGGTAATTCCGAAGATAAGCGTAAAAGATGGAAAAGGAAATCAAGTATTATAAAATTAATATCCATATAATACTATTGGAGATGCTAAAGGAAGTATATAAGGGAATAGGAGGTCGAGGATTTGCCATGATAATCTGCAAGTCACGCAAGAATAAATATATATAAGGTCACTACATAGATAAAAATTTATGCAATATACGAATGAATGCAAATGCATTAAAATGAATATGATGATTTAACAATGATTTATTTAAACATGTAAATAAATGCAAAAGCTTTAATATAAAGTTTAACAATCGACATATATCTCGATATGTATCATATTATTTATTTAATATATACTTAACAATAATGCACCCGAAGCGTGCATAAATACTAAAATAGGAATCACAAGCATGACTTGAACGGGAAACACAAGGAGCCTTAGCGCGTGAAAAATAGAGAAAGAAAGTTATAGTTTAGGTTTTTGAAAAATGACCTAGTTCTTTATAACTTATAGCTCTTGATACCAATCTTTAACACCGCCAAATTTATACGCAGCGGAATCAACAGTTTGGGTGTTAAATCATAGCACAATCACATAAGATTATAAAGAATGAATCACAAAGAGACGTTCTAAATCATTAGTTTCATTCTTAAAATCAGAGTACAAAGTTGTCCACAAGATCGTCACCATAAATAAGTTTTAAAAGACATTAACGTAAAATGTTTGAAGAATGGAACAAGACAAGTTTATGAAAACTTTTGCGCAATACTCCTCGTCCATGCCAAGTCATCATCCTTGATTACCTGAGATAAAACATGCTAAAAATGTCAACAAAAACCTTGAGTAAATTCATAGAGTTTATATGAATATAAAAAGATTAGAACACAAGTTTTATAAATCATCGAGTAACTTGTTGTACACCAAGTTATTAGCTACTAATGCAATGAGCTCGTGACACCGACACATTTAGACTAAAAATAGCGCATAATAATAATATTCAACATTTTCCCCCGTTAGTTCGGTACATTGCCACGTACTTACTGAAATCTAAATACAATATGTCCGTTGACTAGGTGCTCACGCCACGGATTTATACCCCGGACCGGGTTGTCAAGCCCATAGATCTATTAATTGTATTAGCATCTGTCCATCATAAGCAATTAACGATTTATGATTGGGGTCTTTTGGCAATAGGTACTCATGCATTTAATCAATTTATCGGGTCTAGCATACCGAAAAACTATTTGTGTTCAATTTATAAAACTAGCATGTATCTCCCTCGCGGGGTTTAATAAAAAATTTAAATTTGTAAAGGCGAGGCTATGAACTCGCCGAGTATAGAAGTAGTGATCAAGAAATCTCGACGAAGTAGACGAATGCCAACGATCAACCGCGACCTATAATAGTGGCGCGTAATTAAAACTCATACTTATAATAAAATGTAACGTAATATGAGTAAATAGATACATATTTATATATATCGGCATGTAGTAATATCCTATGCTTAAGAATCCATGAATGAGAATCACTAAAAATGCTACACTTACATTTTATGAAATTTTTCCTATTTTTACTAGTCGTTAACCACACTTAAAGAGATACCAAACGGTCGAATTTGACGTTCTCCTTCTATATCTACCCACATATATATGTTATTAAACCTCAGTAGCGTTCCCCAAAATCATAGCCAATTCTAACCATTTTTCAAAAATGCGCTAACGCAACATATCCTAAAATAAAGTCTGCTGGACTTTGCAAAAGTTGGACACCATCAGACACCTTTAATCTTTTCAGAAAAATTCAAGAAGGTCATACATATCATGAAGATGCTATTGTGTGTATTTTGTAGAAAAATATTAAGTTTTGATCCTCCTGCTCACTACATTTTTACATCTTAAATTCTGGACCAGATTTACAGTTTCGACAACTTGTTTTGCAACTCACTTTTGACTAACTTATACTTATTGAAAATCAATGAGGACTGAACCATTGGAAAGTAGGTTCGATAAATTTAGTTTTATAGTCCAGAAAATCCAGAAAAGCTATTGTCATGACCAAGATATGGTACTCGCAAAGTGACCAAAAATTCTGCATAAAATCACCATATGCAAAATTTTACCATTCCACGTTCCAAACTTCTATCGGGCATAACTTACTCGTTTTTAAGAATTAGAAGTTCTAATTTATACCAAAACTAACATTAAAACGACCTCTATCATATTAGACAACAAAATCTCAGTTTACAACAACACTAATTTTCCAAATTATACCCCCAACATTCTGACCTAATCGACTTACTTTCAAACCCTTCAAAACCAACTCAAACATCGCCAAACTCCTACTACTAACCTATTTATTCTACTAGATCATCAAAATTACTAATAACACCAAAATCATAACATGCATCCTAATCCATGGATTCTCAAACACAAACAACCTACATGCAAATATATATAAAATCAAACAATGTAAAAAGAGAATTAAGGGGCTTACAATGCTAAATAAAGAGAAGGAAAATCAATACTATCAACCCTTGTGGGTTTGATTTCTGGCCGAACACCACACCCCCAAAAACATTGATCCAAACCGATTTTTATTGCACCAAAACTCGATTAAACACTTATAATCCAACCCTTGTTACTTTAATCACCCTTAATTAAACTGAAACCCTAAAATCACAAATCTTGAAAAATTAAGAACTTAATAGAAATTTTGCATGGTGGATTTTAATTGAAAAGGATGATTGGGGTTTATGTAGGAATGATTAGGGTTTAATTTAGGGATGATTTGGAATTAAAGGAAGTGATTTTGGGGGTTTTGAGTGGTGATTTTTGGTGTTTTTGGTTGGCTGCCATCGAACAGTAGAAGGGAGGAGAAAGAGGAACGTTTTTTTTGTCTATGTGTTATAATGAAAGAGTTTGAGTGAGATATGGATTATATATAGAAGATCTTACTAGCACTAATCTTTTCTGTAAAAAAATAATGGACGTTGGTTTGGCTTATGGTATAACCGGCCCCCTTGTGGGCTTGGGCTTGTAGTATTTTTTGTTAAATTTATATTACATGGTTCCTAGGCCCATTTGTAACATTTCACATTTTCAGGTCATTTACGACTTTAATTATTCAATTATTTATTTTTAGGCTTTTGCGCGTTTACTTTTAATTATTATCGTATAGTTAAATCGCGTAAACTAAAAATCACCATTTAACGTAAACGAACACCAAACAAGTTAAAGTTTACGTCAAGCAAGTGTTATAGAATTATTTAGAGTATAATTTATAACTTTTCATATTTTATTTTTATTGGTTATGTAAAACACTTACGTTTCGCGATAAAATACGTTTAGGCATACCCGAAAGCACCTAAACTCATCTATACTCAAACCACTGCTCACTTTTATACCCTTAACACAAAAATTAACTTATATTTGTATCATTAACCCTCATAGGGCCAGTTACACCCTAACACACTTGTAAACAAATTAATTCCTTTTACACTATGGATCTTAAGCAACATGTGCTTAATTTAAACTTAGCAAAGCCTTGTACAAACCCTAATTCATTAAAGAAGTGTACTAGGGTATCTAATACAACCATAACAAGAACAAAAATGATCTTTTCCCTCCTAGCCTTACTACACGAGTACAAGACAAGCACACACATATCTTCCCTAAATCTTGTACAAACTTTGTTTCATTAAGGATGTGTACTTAGTGACTAGTAGCATCTTTCACAAAAGCTAGTTTTGATATTTTGTCCCCATTTCTTCATGACAACAAGGACGGTTTAACATATGAAATCTAGCATAAATCTTGTACAAGTATAAGCTCATTAAGGTTTGGTACTAAGAATCTAGTGAAATCTTACATAAGATCAATCTTGATCTTCTTTCCTTTCTCTTGTTCATGTCAAGTAATATAAGAGAATCAAATGTGAGCTTAAAGCTCCTAGTCACTAGCTAAGTACTTGAACCTAGCCCTAACTAAACCACTAAACCTATTAAACTTGTACAAAAGGTGGTTAATAACCAAACACAAGTACCATAAGGGCTCATGTATCTAGTGAATATCTTGTCTTGATGTCCTTGGCATAATCTTAGTCTTCCCCTAAGCATGGAGATGAGGAAGAGACTTATAAGTTTCTTACATCTTGTACCATTTAACCTACCCCTAAGCAAGGAAAGTTTAAGATTAAAGCATTTAACCTTTCCTACATAAGATATGTGCTAGGAACACAAACACACAACCACACTGTAAACACTTTGCTCCCTAAATCACCCTCTCTTGCATTAGTCCCTAACTCTCACTCACACATTTGTTTACTTCATTTGTTGCCCTCAAAGTAAACCCACATCCTTACTTCACTCCTCTCCCATTCGTTGCATAATTCAAAACCACCATCTGCTATCACACACTCCCTCACTATTACCTCTCCTAAGTATCAAGATTAGCTACAAAGAAGCAAAGCAAAGGAGAGAGTTTTATAAAGGTTCGAGTTGTATAAACGCCAAGTGGGTTAACTCTTTTAAGGAAGCTAAACGGGATTTCCATTCAGGTTACTAACACTCGACGCTCGTCATCTCATTTCTCCTCACTCTAGGACCTTTGTAAGTCGACACTTATTCTAAACCATCCTTCATTTCATGATTATACGTATTAGAGACGTTGTGTTAAGTTAAATGGGTTACAAATTCGTAGCCCGTTCCATTCTATTTCATTTCGTTTCGTATGCTATATTGACTTGTGTGGCGTTTAACATGACCCTTATTCGTAACATAAATCATCCCTAGATAATCAAAAGCTTACTTGACATCTCTTGAACTCAAAAACAAGAATAACATTTGCATGAAACATTTAAGCTCGATATTTAACGATTCCATACGTAAACTTTTTGTGAAAAACACTTTGGCTCGACAAGGGGACTTAGAAATAACATAATGTATGTTTACATGGCTTATTTAATAAGCCATGGTGGCTTATTCGGTTTCATAAGACTCGAGAACAAGTATTAGTTATAAAACGTAATATAAGTCGAAGTTCATACACGACACTTGGGACGTAAATATACACAAAACCACACGTAAACTTTGTCATGCAAATGGTTGGATCGGTTAAGAAAGCGACGTAGTGTCTAAATATGCTTTTGCACGAAAATAAGGTAGCTTAAATGTGTTTATTTAAGCCCCAAAGCTTATTGGTTGACTTAAGGTTGGTGGTCACGAAACAAGAATAAGGAGAACAAAACAGTGAGTTTACAACTCATTGTTGATTAATAAAAATGTTTATTAATAAACACTATACTTATATATAATAGATTATATATAATCGTACGTCCTTCCGAGAGCCAATAACTAGAAAAATTTCCTTAAAACATAAAAGCCGCCACACAAGCAACGATAACATATCGTTATGTAAATTGCAATGTTGTTGTAGTTTATACATTGAGTCGTTAGCCTAAACTTGTAGACTAAGACTTGCCAAACTTACTTAGGTATTTGACGGCGTCACTTATTTGTCATACTTTTGGTGCATTTGCAATTCGAGGAGAACTACCAGCTAAGGTGAGTTCATAGCCCCATGTTTTACTATATCAATGATTTACAACTTTTGGGGTGAGAAACATGCATTGTTTTACGATTGGACGCAAGTGTACATTTTTACATGATTACGTGTTTGCCTAAGTAGCGATAACCCTCTGAGTCTATTATCATGAACTGCCAATTACTTCGTGTGAGTGCGAATGTTATAAATAGATCTATTTGGGATTGACATCCCCGTTTGGGTGAGTAGCGCTCACTGTGTCGGTTTACCGGACAACGGACGTATACCATGTCGGATTTAGGATGTTGCGGGTTAGAACATCATCACGGGCAATGTTGGCAATTTAAGATGCATTTCATACATGTCGAGCTTCAGTGTCATGAGCTTAGGGGAACGTAATTACATTTTGTGATGTTTGCATCTGTTGCATTATCACCGGGAAAATCTTGCGGTCCTACATTACATTTTACATAAACTGATGAATTCACCAACTTTATGTTGACATTTTAAAGAATGTTTTCTCAGGTCAATGAGGCACGAGGTGCTAAGGATACATTGGGGATACTCTTTTGGGGAGTCATGCATAAAAGATTTGGAGTCATTACATCTTGGGATATTTTTTATGATCTAAAATCTTGTTATTTCAATGTTGAACAATTTAAGCCGTTGTGCTTTGTATTAAACAATTTCAATAAATCCAATGTATCGTATTTCAAATGACTCTTTTAGAAGTCGTTCTCATATCTTATGCTATTGATCTATGATGTAACGCTCCCAGACATATTATTCCGCTGTGACCCAATTAGGGGGTGTTACACCATTAACTAATCTAGCTCATTGATTTTTATAAAAACATAATTTTTGACTCGGTTTTGGCCAAACATGAATAAAAGATGAAAAATACTAAAAATTAAAATAAATAAGCTCTCAAGGCTTAAAATAGGCATTCGTTGGTTTCTCGATCGATAACGATTAAATTCCAAATATAGGATTTGTAAATATTAAAAATTGACGATCATAATAAAAATCGACTAAAATGTAAAAGTAAATTCTTTAAAATTTATGAAATAAATATAAGATTAGAAATAGTAGTGACCTTAAATATGAAATGTTACAACTAGTCATTTTATTCAAAATCAGAGGAGTATAAGATCAGTATAGTTCTAATAGTCATGCTCCAAACGATGAAATGTTGTGAAAAGTTAAAGTCGTGTTTGAATTAATCGGCATGATTCTAGACGATGGTTGCAAGATGGCATAGGTGTTTCAACAGTATGAGGCGGGTGTTCAACTCAGAGTTGAATGATAGGGTAACTAATTAGATTGGTGGACTGTGACAAGTTTCAATGTTATGTAAAACGGTATTACGTAAAGTTATGAAAAAATTTAAAGACCGCTGTGTCATTCACAATGTCTTGAGAAAAGTCTTAGTATTTATATAAATAACTATTATATAAACAAGTGTAAAATATACGCAGGATAAGGTAAGCATATATCTAATTCATGTAAGCAAGTAGTGTAAGCAAATAGTGTGTATGCACATGAAAAAGTTTGATGTGGTGGAATGTTTATGAAAACGGTTATAGTCTAGGTAAAATATGCAACCTAGTTCTCTATAACCTTGGCTCTAGATACCAATCTGTAACACCCCCAAAATATGTCGTAGCGGAATGGTAACCGGGGGTATTAATTCATAATACAATAGCACAAGATATAAGAGAACGACTTCTAAATGAGTCGTTTGAAAGATAATCTAGTTGAATTAATTGAAATTTAAAATTTTATAACATTTATCCCAAAGTAGCATCAAAATGAAAGACTGAAAATAATGCAAGTATAAATCCATGAATGAAATCCTAAAAATTTTAGACTCCAATGCACATCAAGAACATCAAGCAGCTTATTCACTTGAGAAATATATGCTTAAAAGTGTCAACATAAAGTTGGTGAGTTCATTGGTTTAAGTAAGTAACAAAGTTGGACCGCAAGGTTTAAAGTATGTATTGCATGGTATACAATATCCGGAGCAGTGATTATGATTGCACTATGCTCATGACACCGAAACTAGACAAAGTTATGTATGCCAATCAATTTCAAACAAAGTAAGTAAGTGCCTCAGTGAATGCCAATCAATTTCAGACAATCAAAGTATCCTAGTGAATGCCCTCAGTGAGACACCTAAAATCCGACATGGTATACGCCTGTTGGCCTGGTAGACACCAATCCTGGACGGGGATCTCAATCCCAATAGATCTATTTATAACACTCGCGCTTACACAAAGTAATTAATGGTTCATGATAATTCGAGCATAGTGGATTATCGCTACTTAGGCTAATCCGTAATCATTTGATAGAAAGTAAAGTATTTGCGTCCATAAGTGAAAACAAGCAATGTATCTCACCCTGAGATTTGTAAAGTAATTGTAAAACAAGTTAAAGCGGGGCTATAAACTCACCTTAAGTGATGGAATTGATTTTAGAAAAATCAACAAGAAATGTCATCGCAAAGGACAGGTATGCAACCTATTTTAATTATAGGTCGATTTAGAATAAGACATGTAAACATAAAACAATGCACTATATTTTATCTTGTTATATCACCACTTAATAGTTTTAGACTTAGCTTATAAATCAAAATAATGATTTCATTAAGTTTACCGCTTTTATTATTCTATTACAATGACAATATATATGTAGACTAGTTAATCTGTAAAATAATAGTAATAAAGTTTAAAATGCGTATAAATATTATATAAGTGATGCTATATTATTTCTTAAGGTTTTGATAGTCCAAATGGACCCTAAAACGTCTGAAAACACTATTTTACTATTCATGTCAGGAACATACATTTGTAAAAAAAGTGTGCAGAAATTTTCATGTCATTATCCGAAAAATAGTCCAAGTTTGATTAAGAATAACTCTTTCGTTTTACACTTTTGAGCTTCAAAACTTACTAAAAGTTACCGAAAAATCTTTCTGAGCAAGTTTCTAGTTTTATACTTAAGCCGGTTGGGATTCAAAAGGGGTTAAATTTATGAAATCAATTTCTGCCATATTCGCCAAAAAACCTTGTTTAGCCGGTATTGTTTCAAATCTTATTTTGACCATAACTTCTTCGTTTTTCATCCGTTTTTTGAGTTCTTTATATACTCAAAATCATATTAAGATGAACTAACATATTTTTAAGGTTTTAACTCGTCGAAAAATACATACCATTCTGTTTTAAACTGGCTATAAAGAGGGGTATTTATACCTTCCAAAAACTTTAATCTAACCTCATTTTTACAAAACAACAACCTTTAATCTAATCACTTCAACCTCCTTCACAATCAACATATCCGAACTAACCTAATTCCTAACACTTCAAAATATATTGAAATAACTTATAAAATCAAATAAGTTAAATTATGAATAACAAACTTGACAACATGTATAATAATCATAAGTAAGTTGTGTTCTTGATTTCTTTGCAAATATTTATAAAAGTTTACTAGTTGGTGATATAACGTTATAATCAAGATGTTTATGTGTAAAGATAAATAATGTAAGTATAGAAATATGTATAAACATAATCAAGATGTATGAAAATCACAAGAGAAGATTAAGAATGCTTACAAAGCTTATAAACACAAAATGAACCCTAGGCTTTGATTTTTACCCCAAGAACTTAATAAAGACCCTAACTTGAATAATGAAACCCTAACTTAGAAATCAACTTAGAACAGCTTAGTATTGAACCTTAAACACACTTGATTACTTGAAATATCAAGAAAATGGAAACTATGGAATTGTTTTTGGCTTATTTTGTGACCTGTAGGTGGTGAGTGAGATGAAGAGAGGTTTTTGTTGAATTTTGCAAGTGAAATGGGATTAAATGAGCTAGTGATGCATTACCTTATATAGCATAAATATCTAAGGAACAAGATCTAATCAATCCATGAAAATTAGGGGGTGGGCATGTGTAAAAATGGAGAGGTGACGGATGTGGTCTTGTAAGAGTTAGCTAGGATATGTAAGATAGTTGGTATAATAACGTAAGACTTAGAGATTAGCATATGGTATTTCATAAATCAACATTTGGTAATTGTTTTGTGTAGATACAAAGGGTGATCGGTTTTGGTTGTATTAATGGGTAGGCAAATGTTTAATTTTTTGCTAAGGTATAAATATTGAGGGTATTGGTAAAGGTGGTATAGTTTACATGCATTCATGAAAGCTCAAAACGCTAAACGTAAGCGTTTTACGTAACGTATAAAAATAAAATACGAAAAGTAATAAATTATCTTCGTAATAATTTTATAACACTTGCTTGACGTAAACTCTTATTTGTTTGATGCCGGTTTATGTTGATTGTTGATTTTTGGTTTACACGATTTAACTTAACGGTTGAAATTAAAAGTAAATGCGTAAAAGTTAAAAGTAAATAGTTTGAGTTTATTGACGTAAAATGACCTGAAATTGTGGGTTGTCACTCTTAGTCTTAACGTCTTGTATGTTAACAAACTAACCTTGTTGTAAATGTTCAATAGCAATCCACATTTCCTTTGCATTTCGACAAGCATCTACAATAGAGTATATGTCATTACCAATCCCATTCAGTATCATACGAACTGCTTCTGCTTTAGTATCAATTAATTTCCGGTTCTCTAAACTGGCATTCTGATAAGTTTCTTTCTCAGTATGACTTGGTATCCTTGGATTATCACCATCTTCAGGAGTGTCTAGATGTGTGATTTTAATCATTATGTATGGACCCTCATAAATGCTTTTCTTGAGTAGCTCTCTATTAGGTTTCATGTCAACGTATCTCATGAAACATGATTTCCATTATGCATAACTACCCGGTGTAAGCATTGGTTTTCGTTCATTGGAACCAATTGCCATGATGTCATTGTGCATTTAGCTGTTTCATGAAGTCATGTTGGATTGGATTTGTGAAAAGATATTGGATCTTAAGTAGATAAAGTGATGTGTTGTGTTGTGATCGTTGTTTGTTTATTTGTTTGTTAACGAAGGACTAACAGGAAAATTATGAAGTCGTTAAAGTGTATTTGTTGTATTGGTTAACTGTCGTTAAGTACTAATGCAAACAAGGACTAACAATGCAATTAGTTTCTCGCTAAGGGTTAACGGTGAGGGAGATAACAGTCGTTAAGTTAAAGTAACGAGGACTAACGATGCAAAGAAGTTAACTCACTTGGGACTAAATCACATAGGCTTGAAACCCTAAACCGCTTGATATAAAAGGTAACTCGCATGTATGTGAAATAACTAAATCACATACATGTGAAATACCTAAATCGTAGGAATTTTCAAGTTAAATCGCAAGACTTTTAAATTGCATCACTTAAATCGCTTAAAGTTAAATCGCTTAAAGTTAAATCGCATAGAGTTAAATCGCATGAATGTTAAATCGCAAGACTTAAACACATAACTTAAATCGCAGGATTTATTTCACACGAATTAAATCACTTAAATCCTTAAATCGCACAAATACTAAATCGCACGATTGGTTAAATCGCTTGACTTATTATGTGATTTGGCCAAACCGTTTTAACTGTTAAATCAAAAGCTTTTAAATCGCATAAAATTAGCTAAATCGCAAGAATACCGAAAGTTATAAATCATACAAAAATCACTTTAAGCACAACTTTTAAACATTTTTTTTATTCATTTTGCAAAAACACTTTTTATAACACTAGATCTTTGACAAAAATCAAACCTTTATTGTTTTTAAACACAAAGTTATGATTTTGAAATATTTTGAAGCTTAAATCGCATAAAAAAAACGTTGCAATTTTTTTTAAACACACACAAACACCACTAAATCATCCTCGGGCGATTAATACTACTTGTTATCCCAATTCTAATCCATCTTAATCACAAATTATAAACTAAATAAGCTAGAACCTAGAGAGAGAAAGTAAAAGACGTTTAAAGAGAGAAAGAAGGTGGAGGATTGTATTTCACTATGTGTAGAATGAAATGAAACACAACCAACCCCCTTTCCTTGTGTAGAGAGAGGTATATATACACCTAGGGTTCATATATAACGCTTAGTGTATGATTCCATGGGCCTGGCTCAGCTTTGGTTAGGCTTGTAGCCCATAACACGTATAAGATTAGATTAAATCTCCAACCCATATACTCGACTAGCCTATTACATCATTTACAAAGTTCCTTAAATGTAAATATCGGCTCAATCTATAGTGACTTTTAATTCCTTTGTTTAACTCAATATTTTGATGCTAACACCTTAGGTGGCCGATTTTATGTAAGCAAAAAAGGGAGGGAAAATGTTTTTTAAAGTGATAAATGCTTGTATTTTTTATACCTTAAAGGTGGTGAGTGTATTAGGTATGTTGCGTAGGCATGCATGGAATGTAATGAAAGTATGAACTACTTACGTAAAATTTGTAAAACCATATGCAAATGACTTGAAAATCATGCTTATGAGAATAATAATGTACTTGTTAAACATAGACTAAACTTAGTCTAGTCACAAAATACATTCAAGATATTCTCGTTATACGCGAGATAACCTAACGAGTATACGTAAAGTCGAATATTCATGTGTTTAAAGTAAAACGTTCAAGTTAATAGATAAATGTTAACCTAAAAATATCAGTTGTCACAGTCTTACCCCATTAAATGAATTTCATCCCAAAATTCAGTTGGTGGTATCTGATGGCGAGCTGTTTGGGAAAAGGTGTGGGTATTTACTACGGATTTGGTCTTCACGTTCATAAGGGAATTCAAGACCTATCCTTGAATTCATCGAACCTTAACGATCAGAATATGGCTTTGTTTCAACTATTTGATTTCACTATCCATAATTTCCATCGGTTCCTCGATGAAGTGTGGTTTGTCATCCACTTGAATTTCTGCAAGTGGAATAATGAGTGTTTCATCCGATAGGTATTTCTTGAGATTTGAGACCTGAAACGTGTTGTGAACTCTACTGAGTTCTTATGGAAGCTCGAGTCGGTAAGCTACTAGATCAATCCTAACTAGGATCTTAAAGGGTACAATGTACCTTGAGTTTAGCTTTCCTTATTTCCCGACACGTATCATGCCCTTCCATGGCGAGACCTTTAACATAATCTTATCCCTACCCTAAAATTTTAATAATTTACACTATAACACCCCGTGTTTTTGGTCATTGTACGACGATCGCGTGCCCGATGTCGTAAATATTATTTTACGAGTTTCCGTGAGCGAGTGTCGACATTTAACATTTTATTTGTCGATAATAAATATTTTCGTATTTATTATGAAAAATTTGGAAAAGATTGGGTTACTTTTATTTTTGACGTTCCGCGAGTCGACGTTTGACCGCGCGTTCGTTAATCGTTTCGAGCTTCGTAAAATTTACGACGTGTCTCGTTATTATTTTTATGATCATAAAATATCATTTTATGAACCATGTCATATTTATTTCTCGACCTTGGCCAAAGCTCGCGTTTAAGGCTCGCGTTAAATTAACAAGATATTTGCAAGATATTTGTGAGATATTTATTAGATATTTTCATGAAATATCATATATAAGTTTCAAAGATTCATTCTTTCTTTCCTTTCCTTGTCTTGTGGCTGCCGAATATTTCACCCACACAAACCATTCATTTTTCTAGTTTGATCTCATTAACACATTAAAGTATCACTTAAATGGTGAGGTGAATCAAGTAAGAACCAAGTTGTACTTTGGTTTCTCTTTTCCTTCTTGGTTCGAACCAAGCAAGGGTCAAAGGAAGTGGTTTTGCTTGGAAGGTTGTGGGTTCGAACCGGGTACAAGACACAGAGGGTGTGTTTGGTTATTGAAAGTTATTGGGTTGGTTCGAGTTTGGCTTTGGTTTGGTTCGGGTGAGGGTGAGCCACGACTAAGAAGCAAGAAGGACGAGACGAGTGCCTTGTGTTTCCCGACTTGGCTCCATATAGCATAGTGAGCTTTCATTTTATGTTTATTTATATTATTTCATTCATTCGAATTGATTTATGTAAATATGTATATATGTGATGAAATCGGTTGAACTTGCGGCGTCTAGTATATTCTGATATAAGAAGATTAAGTGGGCTAAGTATAAATTATAGGCTATATTAGACATAGTTTTGATGAGATTTTGGGTCAAAAACGGATTTTGGCGTGATTTGTAACTAGCGGACTGTGAACAGAAAGTTTGGCACGCCAAACGAGGATCGAGAAATTGGTAAATCTAATTTTAGGCTTTGAAATATGGTAGAGCTTGCTTAGACGATCGTTTCCATATAGGGATCGTCTTGTAACTCCTAATAACGAGAAAGTTATGGCAAAAACGAGATATATTCGAAACACTAAATTTCTGCACTAGTATAAAAGGGCGCTTGCTGTCCGGATTTTAAAAGCTCGTTTCGGGCACTTTCGAGTCCGTTTCGGCCTTCGGCCGAAACATGAAAGTCGTTCGGAAGGTCGTTTTACTTCCCCGCGAGGTTCTTTAAGTCTAAAAGCGAGTGATAACGGGGGCAAAAATCTGGTTTTCGGTAATTAACCCACTGCATCAGACTTGATGCGAGTGCGTTTTCACCCATTTTGGTCGAGTTTCGGGTCTCGGACAAAACTGAAAAGTTGTTCAAAATAACGTTTTACCTTTTCTCGAGGTTTTCTAGAGTTAAAGACGCCTTATAACGGGTCAAAAACGCAAACGCAGGTATGCGTTTTGGTAATACTTTTCGGCAGAATCTGGATCCCCGTAAAACCAGTAAAAGACAACCCAAAGCCCAGAACCGATTTTGATTCTTCAACAAGCCTATATCGTTTCGCATGAATTCTCTTTAGAACCCGAGTTGTGAAAATGTGATTTAGTGGGTCGTTATAGTCGGGTCAGACTTAGAAAATAAATATACTTTATAAAAGTCATTACTACTGGTAGTATATTAGTTACTCCTGGTAGTTATAGTTACTCCTGGTAGTATAATAATGGTTACTACTGGTAGTGTTATAGTTACTCCTGGTAGTTATAGTTACTCCTGGTAGTATAATAATGGTTACTACTGGTAGTGTTATAGTTACTCCTGGTAGTGTTATGGTTACTCCTGGTAGTGTTATAGTTACTACTGGTAGTGTTATA